>BJCM01000960.1:0-11307 GCA_018326385.1 Flaveria bidentis | reverse complement strand
TGTATTTGTAAGAACATGTTATGAAATGAATGAGTTGATTAAATATTGTCACTTTAATAGTGTCGTGTGCATTTGAACAATCTTAGTTGCGCCCCGGCATGTTCCGCCGCTTTGGTCGAGGTGTGACAGATATGGTATTTGTCCGGTAACATGTAGAGTTTATTTCTATCAAAATGATATACATACAGATTCAAGTATTGTAAAATAGACAACGTAAGAATTTAAAGATAGGTTTTAAAAAGTGTGTTTATTGACTGTTAAATATATTAATCTTGATAAAAAAATGTAAAATATGATCAATTGGAGACAATCCTTAAGTTTTGTCTATGTTATGATTTGGTCATAGTTTTTGAGAAATTACGGACTTGATCCCAACTTCTTACCAATATGTAATCTTTAGATAAGTGTTATAAACTTAGTAATAAAATATCAAACATTGTATACAAAAGAAGTTTTTAAAGAATTATGAATTATAATGACTTCTCTCTTTCTCTCCCGATATTGTTATTTTATTATCGATACTAATACATAGTTTATTTTCGTTTCTATTATTATTATTATTTTCGATAGTACAAACTGATGTATGAGTTTTCTTTTCAGGAATGTGCTAGCTTAGATGCTAGAGCCTTAAGGTTTCGTACTCGAGTAACAAAGACGATCAAATGAACCAGAGACATATCATTGATCTAAAAAGTCATTTAAAAAACTAGATGATCGATAAAAATCAATAAAATTTTGGAATTCACTTCACTCACTGTTACATGTGAGTCATATTTAATGCAGATTTAAAAAGTGTAAAAACATACAAAAAGTAGCGTACCTTACTCATTAGAAAGACACGAGAAGAAAATGCGCATATCACATAGACGAGGTAAACGGTATTTATAAAGTATCTTTTTATTTTAATTTTAAATAGACTTTTTTATAATCACAAACCCAAAATTTAAATATAAACATCCATATACTATTTTGAAATATATAAGACCTTTGTGCATCGATACAACCTAAAAGGCTATATGTACAACCTCTCGACGCACAAAAGTTGTTCATAGACAAGAGGCGCCCCTAATGCCGGCACCTCAAGCAATTTTGACCTGCGCTTTCCGAGTGGCCTCCCGCCTAGGTGCAGCTTAGACATGATTTTTTCAGCTAAAGTATTCATTACACTTAAATAGTTACATTATATAAAAAGCAACCACAAAATGAAAATGCCAGATTGTTGTTACAATCCTTTTAATACAAGGTCTAGTCTAGATACCTATTATCATGAACATTCAAAATCAGGTTAAGTGCAAAACCAGTATCGTGAACTGACAAGGTCTGAACAACAATATAGACACAAAACAACAGTCGTGCATATATAAACATAAAGACGCAGTATCAATCAGCTGTGCAATAGGTACCCAATATATAGGTTCACAAGGGAAACCATAAAGACGAACAGCAACGGGAATCCCACCTGAGTCCTGTGTCTTTTACTTCTCAGCAAATCCTGCAAGTTAACATCAGAAAGCATGGATGAATAAATGATCAAAAACTTCCGTACACATTAGAGGTGACAATTTTGATCTAAAACAGGTAAAAGTTCTACTTCGGCTCTAATAGGTCAAACATGTAAAAGTTAGAAAAATATTTAGCTAAAACAGAAACAGGTTGAAAGTTACCAAAAGTGCATCATCATAATAAAATGCTTCTTTTACGTATTGAAACACTATATGTTAACAAAATTTAAGAATATATAGACTGTGTGGGACAGGGAGGTCTGACCTATTTTGATCCATTCCAGAATATATACAAGTTAACATTGACTTTTTTCTATTTTCTAATGTGACTGAACCATTCTTTGCATTTTGATTTCCAACTAAAAGATTCAGACATATAAATGCCGTACATTCTAAGGGGGGTGTGGTATACATTCATACCATTTACATATTAAATATTTTTCCAAAACATTCATGCATCACACATAACTGCAATCCCATGAATTATTCTTATTACTCATATCACAAGTTTAAACAAGTATCCAATAATCACATGCCATACGTAATTTCATCTCAAACACGTAATTTTGTGACTTTACAAACACAATTAGTTTCCAGTTTCTTAACAAAACAGGACATTAACTAGTAACAAAAAGGCTCCAATATATCAGAAGAGACTAGCCTTGAAACCTACCCAACTGAGTTGAGCATAACTACTCATCATCTTATAACTAATCCAGAAAGCGAGTCAATAAAAGATGTCAGGTAAAAGAAGGTAAAACCGGACACTGACATCATCACATCACTATGACAAACTAGCACTGTGCCAAGAGTGCAGTTCGAAACATTGTGCATTTAACCTATTAAAACAGCAAATTACATGAAGTAGAGATAGACAGTACACTTCAAAACTCTTGAGCCATTTAACTACTTTATTTTCTACAAAAAATTAGATATTAAACAGATGTATTGAGAAGACATACCAATTCTCCCTGTAAGCAGTGCTTCTCTTGAGTAATCGATCTTTTTTCTTCTGTTAGATGTAGAATAGTTGCTTTAGCCTGAAGAAACCCACAGCAATTGGTAAATCAAAATAAGCCAAGGACAATCCAGATAGCATAAATGAAGTAGCAGTAGACAGGACTTTGCAGCTTATAAAGATTGGATAATTAAGCATGGAAATACTTCTAGGTTTTTAAAGGCAGCAATATGAAATTTGACCAAAATAAACAGCTCTAAATTCTTTGAAGTTCAGGAGTAGTTTCAAATCAGCATAAAAAAACATTTACAAATTGCAGAGGTTATTCCTATTTAACAGACTAATCATTTAGATCTTTAATTTAATTTCCATCAATTTATTGTTGAATTCTTGTACTTTGGGCAGCAACATATAGCCTTTGTGGGTGATGTATTGGAGGTTAGGTTTACCTATGCTTGAAGGCTAGAGAAAATAACAATTTCAATATGTACACATTTGCAAAAAGAAAATCAACAAGCTTTAGAATATTTTAAAGAAATTTATATATGTTATCTGAGATATAAATCCAAAACGAAATTGTCAAGCACTTCAATTGACCATATAAATAGAGAACAAACGACCTTGGTAAGCTTTGAGTCAAGTTCTTTCACTTTTAGCTTCATTTCTTCAACATCTCTAGCTAATATCAGCTCTTCTCTATCATGCATCTTCATAAACACCTCACTTTGGTTTATATACTCTTGGCTCTGTTTTACAGGTTCTTCTATCCTTTTTACTGCTATGTTTCCTTTAAAAGGTTCTTCATTCCTTGTTAACTCTTCACTTTCACCATCCCCTTTGGACACTTTCATGCCATCATCAACCTGCCATCAGTTTGTAACAAATAATTAACCATCCATTTTCTGCAGATCAAGAATTTTGAAAAATTCACATTTACATAAGAACAACATATAAACACGAGAAATTACTATAGCACCTGTAAAATGTCAGTGTAAAATGTAAGATATCCATGTTGGCCCTTGTAAACATAAGTCTCGAAGTGACAAAAAAAGGTGTGTGTAGGTCAGGTTGGGTAACAAGTAACCCTTAAAAAATTGTGTGACAAAACAAGTTGGGTTGACCCATCAACATTTTTTTGATGTTACAAATAATGAATGTATTAACAACTTTTAAGATATATATACAATCAAAATCATATCTAAATCTGTTTGTCATTTGATATGTACGATAAAAATTTGGGGAACTTTCAACCCATTTGACCCATTCTGTCAATGTCAATTTTATGCAAGTTTTTACGTTATGAGGCATCCAATCCATTGAGAGACAAAATCTAGCAATATTGACTCATTTTAACTTTAAGAGTAGAAATATTAAGGCTAGATAAGTCCTATATCCACAGTTAGTACATATGATAAGGTCTTACCTTGGCATGCAAGCTATCTTTCTGAATGATGTCATCTTTTAATTCTCCACTTTTGTTATTGTGCACCAGTTTTGATGGTTCATTAAATGGCGATGATTCTAAGGAGTTTGGTGGGGGGACGAATATCACTTTGAGCCTCTTTTCATCAACAATTTTACCATCCTCTTTGGCAAACTAAAAAATTGAAGAATCAGATAAAGAAATTACCATAAAAAACAAGATCTTCATTAAACACTAACCATGTTAGATGTGACATCTTCCTCCTTTGTCCCCTCTGGAACAATGGTACTTTGAACTAAGAACTTGTCTCTGCAGATCATATCAGGAGGAACAACCTTTGGCGCTTGCATAGTAACTGCATCAGCAGTGAAAGGACTGAATGGTTTCTTTGCATAAAAATATCACCATTAAGTTTGTAGGAACCAACTCCCAGTATAAAAAATATTGGTTTCTTTAGCACTTAATCCATCAAAGCTTTCACCTAACAGATAGAACGACCATAGTTCTTATTTTATTATGTGAATCATAGATGAGGTATTAACTGTTACCGCACAGTATACCTTCTTCACTACACATGCATTAGGATCTCTAAGGTAATGAACAGTATTATTATAAATGTACATGGTTAAGAACGCTATTAACAGCAGTCCGAAGTTAAGTACAAGTAAGCCAGGGGTGGGGAGTTGGGTCCAATGCCAATTGGAGCTAGAGTGGTGAAGCTCCCCTTGAGGTCAAAGGTTCAAGTCCCGCCTATGGCAGGCGGTGTTATTTAGTTCTGGTGAAGAACTAGAGGTAGGTTAGATGGGTGTGTGACTTGTTGTTCTATAAAAAAGTACCAAGTATAAAATAAAGTGATTCCATGTTTTCCTCAATTTAAGCTACCAATTAGGGTCCTTATGGACCACAAGAATATACTATCTAGTGGTTGGTGAAAGAGATTTTAGACATCTAATAAAATTCAATCTACGTGTAGAGTCATGTGATGGAATTTTTCATCACATTGACTCAAAAAAGATATGCCCAGTTGACCGCAATGATTTCAGATCCATATCTTACACATGGAAAGTGTCTACAAGATGCTGTGAAAAAATCATGTCAATCCTCATCTTTAAAGTGTGGGAACCAGTGATTGAGAGGGTGAGATGGAGATTAAGTTTGTGAAAGTCAAACGAATAACTGGTTTTGATTCTAACAATAAGGGGGTGTCACTCCACTATGAGCAGGTATACGACCATTTGGTTTGAAACTAATGAACAGAATTAAAGCAAAAGTGTAAGGAGTGAGCTGCCATTGAAATGGCATTGGATGGCAAATGCTAAGACTTGGAGGATCGGGGCAACTTTTGTCTAGTTGTCTAAGGGATGTGCTGGAGGTAGTCAAGTCAAGTTCGTTTCATAGAGATATTGCAGTAGTGTTGTGTATGCTGGTCTGAGTGAACTGATATGGGTTATGTATAGTATGTTCATACTTAGTATCAATGAAAGGCATTTTAAACTTTGAATAAATAAAAAACATATTTCAAAATTTCCAGTAAGCAAGCTGTTACCTGTAAAATCACACAATGCATTTGGATCAATAACTCCAGCATTCGGTCTCACACAGTATTTCTTGGGATTGGTGGTTTTGATCTGCAAAATGATAAACAAGTGGTTAAGCTTACTGCTATTCACCTTTGGCAATGATAATATAAGTTGGAAAATCTGAAACACAGAAAACCCATCAGCACCTTGAAAGCAACATGATGATTGGTGTTATTGATCATTTGAACAGAACATGAGCTTTGTTTCTTCAGTTCAACTGGTATGATACATGAAATACCAAAATAGAAGGTGAGCAGATTTCCCAAGAAGGCATCACATAATGATACTTTTTATGTGAAGAAACCAATCAGAGTGGATGGCTTTGCATAGTTACGTGCATATAAATATAACGATAACACCTGACTGTACATTTGTCTCTTTGAAGTCATAAACTCATCCTTCAGGTGACCTAACCTTGCCATACCACAAGACAACTTACTCAACAAGATCTATGTGAGTACTGTAAATATAACTGTAGTTAGCATGACTGTTCATTGTTGTCTTAGAACAAGACCTCGAAATGTGAGCTAAGGTGATATATAATGAGATCACCTAATACATAGAAGTGGAGCCACATATAACCAAGGGTCTTCTTGTATGATTGTTTTTCTAGTCTAAACATGTATATGTGTGTGTATACAGGCCCCAACTACAAAATTTCCTAGCACAGCCCTTACAGATACACAGGACATGTCTTGCCTTAGTCTAATGCAAAAACATAAGATTTTTAAGTAGTAATATCAAAGGGAGTCACTGCAAAACACAAGAAAAGAGACCAATTTGCAAATGAAAGCAATCAACAATCCTATAAGTCCACTGGTTGCACCTTCACCATTTATCAACAATTCCGGGACTGTTCAACACAATTGATCTTTTTTCCATTCTCAACTCCAAATGCATCATTCTTCATCTTCCATTTTGTAAAGGTGCATAATTTACTTTCCATTATAAATTCTGCATGTGAATATACATATTCTGGGTGGGATGATAAACAAGAAGGCGAGAGGCTCGTATTAAAGCTGTTTTGTTTACTATTAATTCGAGGTTAAAGGAACCTTACTATATGTTGTATTGCTGTCAAAGCAAGCCAAGTTGCTTGCATTCAAGTAGCCACAACCCAACAAAACAAGGGGCTCTATCAACCTTTTGAAACCAATAGACCTAGTTGATACAAGGGTAAATCCATGAAACCTGTAAACTAACTCACTGGTTGCCTAATCTGTGAGGGTTACTAGATTGGATTCACAAAATTATCCATGTCAATAAAATCTTTTTTTCAGCATTGAGTTTCATGTGACCAAACTTTAACTAACATAATTACATTTAATCAAGCGAATCAGCGATAGATATAAAAAAGATGGGAAATGAGCTTACATAAGAACTCAAGTTCTAGCGGTTGAACCTCCAAAATATCCGGTTTCATCTTTGCATCCAATAATCAAACAAAAGAAAAGCAATTTATACTCAACCCCTTCTCCTGAAATTGAACAAGCAGATCGTTAGATAAACCCTAGATAATATCACAAACCAGACACATACACTGAGTGAAAACACAGAGTGTAAGCAGAGATACACCAATAAACTTCAATTTCATATATGAAAGTAGAAAGAGTTGTAGAGAAATTACAGAAAACCACACAATTGAGTCAATGTTTTTACGAACTGAATCGATGATCATTGAAAGTAGACATTTGATCAGAGAGGAAATTGAAACGGATGAAAAGGAGAATCACCTGAAAGGACGATAAACACAAAAAGGAAATTGAGGAAATTAGGGATTTGAATCGAATTGTGAAATTATTGGTTAATGATTCCGTAACATTTGGGTTCGATTGGGATTGATACTGTTTTCGTGGGCCTTTGTTGAATTGAATCTAACGAGTAACGACAGATCACCCAGAGCTATTACTACTTACTAGTTGGGTGGTGTGATAGTAACAAGTTAGTCATATACATACTACATAGTGTGTGATACCAAAAATAATAATAATACGACGGTGTACATTGTACAATGATACTTTGACGTTTGGTCAAATGATGAAATTAAAAGGTGGGAAGTTTTGATTTCTTTTTAAGGTTAAAGGTTTAACTTTTAAAGTAAATAAATAAATACTAATAACTACTAACTTGTTGTTAAAAAGAAAAAAGATGTATGATTGTGAAAAAGTTTGTAATTGTTGGAGATTGAAGGCAGGTTTGGGATTGCTTTTAAAAAGCAACTTATTGACTTATTGATTTTTTCAATAAGTTAATTAGTTAGTATAGAGTCACTTATTAACTTATTCACTTACATTCTCACAACAATTACATTGCCAAACACTATAAAATGATTTTTAAACTTTTCAAAAGTTAAAAAGTTAAAAGTTAATAAAAACAAGTACTCCCAAACACCCACTGAGTTGTATTAATGCGGTAGATGAGAACAGTTGAAAAAAAAAACAAAACAAAAAACAAATTTGCAAGGCAACAATTAACCACTCACATTGCCCTCTGTCATGCTCCTATCAAAGAGTGATGGTGTTCTTGCGTGATAAGGGTGCCACATCACCCTCATAGAGCCATGTCACTCTCGATTCTTGATGCCCTGTGGGCCTTGAACATAGCTCCTTTGACAATGTAAAGGAGCGTGCAGGGTGAGAATGTGGGTTTACCAACTAACTTGAAAAAAGACCGTTTGTCTATTTATTTATTCTATTATATTTTATCACAAACCACTATAAATATTAACAAAAGATTTTCTTTTTTTTAATACTATAATACTCTTGTCTACATATTTTTGAAGTTGTCGTCGTTGTCGTCCGAGTCTAATGTTGCAAACTAGATTTTCTTTGAAACGTTTGTATGCACAACTCAGTTTTGATACAACAACCATAAGCCCAACCTTCACAAACTAGAACTTGAATATATGCACTCAACTGTAAATGACTACGTACTCATACATTGCTACTTACTAATAATTTTAAAAAATGATTGACTTATCTAAATTATGTATTTAGGCGTCGATTTTAAATGCAACGGCCACTATTCTTAAGAATAGTTGAAGATGTGGAAAGAACACACCAATGATTACGACAACACTATGATGCGAGGGGTCGAATTGGTTTTAGTGTCTTACAAAAGTGTATGAATGCCATTCAGCAAATAGAATACAGAACCGCAACTGATTCATTCAAGGAATACTTCAAGATGTTTAAGCGAACTTAGTGATTATACATGTGCAAATTAAGTAAAATATATTTACTTTTCTATGGCAATATATATTTAAGAAGATGGACGCCAAGTAACATTCAAGTGTATACGAGGCCCATGAGCTAGACACAGCTTCCACAAGATGCTCGGTGGCATCGATTACACATGTTGGGAGTGGCAAAATTGCCATAATGCATGGTGTAAGGCTTACAAAAAGCTTGATGCATCCAAAACAACTCAAATGCTTTCTGCATGCATGTACTAGGTACTTAGTAAAAGTTGTTTCAGAAGTTTCATACTCCGCACAATAAAACATGCTAAGTATAAATCTTCTGAAATCAAGACCAATATCTTCCGAATCCAAGATCAATATCTTCCGAATTCAAGACTAATATCTTTTAAAGCCAAAAGTAAAGTATTCCGAAGCTTTAAAACCAAAGTTTCCGAAGCCAATGAAGTGACAACATATTTCTTCTTAAGACTTTGAAGAGCATGTTTTCTCTTATGTACTTTTACATAAAGTCAACCAATTTTCCGCTGCAACTCTGAAGACTCGCCAACTTATATAAGTTAATGAAAGATCCATACTTTTTGCAACTGTACATTAAGCTATTGAGTCAGTAACTTTTTAATTTATGTACTTTTATATTTTTTGTAATATATTAGGATGTGAGTTATGACATGTTATAGTCACTAGTCAAAAGACAATTACATTGATCTTCTTGTTGTCTACATTAGTGTTTCCAGTTGACCTTCAAAGTATTGTCGGTTGTAGGATGTAGTATAAAGTATCTCAAGCCCTTGTATCTTTAGATATGTTTTGTAACACTTGTGAAAGAACTTTTGAGCAATATACAACATTATTGAAAATCATTACTTTGTTGTTTGTTACTAAGTTTCTGTCTTTTGTTTTGCTTGTGTTCATAGTATCATCATACAAGTCTCGGTACTCTATTTGATCTGTTAAGTGTTCCAACTTCCAACACTCTCGTCATTGCGAGACTGATTGTATTGACCATCCCTTAAATGGTCCCGCGAACTTAGTAGTTATACATTAGCATTATGATGCCAAAGGTCGAATTGGTTTTAAGAATAGTTGAAGATGTGGAAAGAACGAACCAATGATTACGACAACATTATGATGCGAGAGGTCGAATTGGTTTTAGCATCTTACAAAAGTGTATGACTGCCATTTAGCAAATAGAATACAGAACCGCGACTGATTCGTTCAAGGAATACTTCAAGATGTCTAAGCGAACTTAGTGGTTATACATTAGCAAATTAAGTAAAATGTAATTACTTTTATGTGGCAAGAGATATATAAGAAGATCGACGCCAAGTAACATTCAAGTGTTATATGAGGCCCATGAGCTAGACACAGCTTCCATGAGATGCTCGGTGGCATCGATTACACATGTTGGGAGAGGCAAAATTGCCATAATACATGGTGATGTCAATACAATGTGTGGTGATTATCCATAATCTTCCATAATGCCTGTAGCCGTGGCATAAGCTGATCAATGGATTTTGCATACATTATTTAGTGAATCGAACAATAACATTAAAGTATTAGCCCAATCACCTATTTTCGACGATATGATATACTTCATGGGATCACGACCGACTATTAGTTTCATCTCATAGGAACAACATATAAGCGAGGGTATTATCTTGCCGATTAAATATACCCCGAATATTTTATACATTCGTAAAAAAGAAAAAATATCGAACAAGTGTTGGGTATTTAGAAGCAACACTGGCATATCATTAAACATTCGGCAAGAGCTTGGTTGCCAGTTAAAATCAAGAGGGTGATATACACTTGTATAATTATGCATGATTTGATTTTAGAATACGAGGAACAAAAGATTTGTTAATACGATGAAGATGAAATGAATATGACAGTTAAAGAAGCTGACCAAAAACAGCAAAAAGCAAACGAAATGAGATACGAAACCTAGAAGTGCATCTCTAGCTAAGATTGGAATTGGTTAATTATAGTTTCGAGCCTTTGCAAGAGTAGCTTGTTCTTTTTATTAAGGTAACAGAATTTATTTTTTAATTTAACTAATGAATTATTTTTATTTTAATTAATGAATTTTATTTTTATCAAATGATTTAAATAACGAAATCAACGAACACAAATCATACTTTGTAGTCTTGGGAATGATGTTTAATTGTTGCTATGAAGATTTGCGTAGTATGCATCGGAGCTCAAAAACAATTTGGTTCCGGTCCGGTTCAAGAATACTTCAGCGGTCCGGTTTTCGCGGTTTTTGAGTCAAACCGTAACCAAACCGTTAATGAAGCTTCTTCAAGTCTAAAAACCAAAACCGAATCGCTAAAAGTAAAAACCCAAACCAAACCGTTATTACCAGTTTGGTTCCAGTTTTGTTTTTGCAGTTTTCCGTTTTTAGGCTTGTTTAGGTCAAGTCCCACGAGTGGTAAAAAACAATCCAAAATAGCCCAAACAGTAAAAATACAACTGAAAACCGAACTGTTCATCAAACGGTTGAATGAGGGAAATTGAAAAGGTGAAAATAGGAGGCGAGTAGCGGACTTTTAATTTCAATTTTTTCATGTCATCTACTTTTTCACAAATCACGTATAAATCATATTTCACATTGCCGTCTCAAAACAAACTTAATATATATA
>BJCM01000959.1:0-15960 GCA_018326385.1 Flaveria bidentis | reverse complement strand
CTATGATGGTGTTCTACAAAGTAAACGAAAGCTATTGTGCCTAAATTCATTTTCAGGGATATTGTAGCAACCTGACAGATCGACAACGTTGGCTAATATGGTTTTCGTTTGATTCTATTGGCAACCAGAGCAAAGATTGACTGAAGATTGTAAGAGGTGTTATTTACTATTCGCAAGCAACGTCCAAGGGGGAATTTGTTGGAGCATATATAGTCATATATAGTGTGTCCTTCGCTTGTCGAATAGTCTAGGCTTAATGTAATACATCTGATATGTTGTAAACACATGAAACTGGTTCACTCGCAGGAGCATATGTGAATGAGACTCAGTCGTACGACTGAGCCATGCTAATGGACCAGCCGTGCGATTGAGAGATGCGATTGGGACATTCGTAAGACTGAACCATAAGTATGGTCCAGTCGCATGATTGAACCATACATATGGTTCAGTCGTACGATTGAACCATACGCATGGTCCAATCGCACGGATGGGCCCAGTCGCATCTAATATGGGCAGAGGCCTATATATACCAGTTTCAATGTGTAGAGAGACAAGGATTTGGAGAGGAAGTCTGCCCGGAGCCTAAGGCTGCTGGTTGAGAGGGGAGATCATGCTCGATCTCCCCTTGCCAAGAGTCTTGATTCTTATGTTGTAACGAACTTGTAATCGTTAGGTTTTATCAATGAAACCAATATTTGATAGTTCGTATTATTGATTGTCTCTTGGTTTTTGCTGTTGTTTATCCTTCCGTTAAGAACATGCTCGGATGTTTACACGTAACCAATATTCATTAAAGCAACCTAACATAAAGCATCCAATGGACCATATACATTATATACGATTCATACTTATGGACTAGTGCATGACATATGAACGCACTTGATCCCACCATAATCTATTACATAACATACTCACAATATTATTTATTTCTTGTTCATAAGCATCCACACATATAAATATTAAATCTTAGCACCATACTAAAACAAATAAGGCATCTTCATGTAAACAACATTCATTAACATGCACACATTATCACATACACACCCTGACACACACACGAACGCATCATCACACACACAACACATTGTCACACACATGCATTATCATAGCAGAAAGCAAACATGCACACACCCACATCTTTTTGCACATACGTACGCATACATACATGCACTTTCAGTAATATATATATATATATATATATGCATGCTCAAGAAAATCACACGAGAAACACACACATATGCACATATATATGTACGCAGAACACACACACAACATCTCATATATATCTATATATACAAACGCAGAGACATCCAAACCAACCGAAACCGAACATCACCGAATCATGTACACAAACACAATCGGACCAAATTCTCAAAGACTATCGACGGTTGACAATTATTACACACAAGAACGTACAACAATTTCATAAATAGGCATATATTTTCACATTCGCATAACCGCATTTGCAGCAAGAACACCCATATAAGCGGTGCACAATATACGACAATGCAAACACGTATACGTACATATAACCAACACACACAAACACGACAACTCGAAACCGTAACCGCGATGAACATGAGTCATGAATAGGGAAGCATCGTACTCGAAACTAAGCAACATTGAACGATGAAGGAAAGAATCATACCCAACGGGTTGTTTTGGTGGTTGATCGAAAGTGTCGAGAGCGATGTATAATTCCAAGTCATGGTTGCAAGCGATGGAGATGTTGAAAACGTCCAGTCGTAGGGAGGAATGGTCGTGTAGAAGGAGGGCTGCCGTCAAATGCTTCTTGGGGGTTTAGGGTTGTAGACGAGAGGAGGTGGTTGCAAACTATAGGAATGGTAGCCGAGATGCATGATTCGGTTATAAAAGTTTGCAAATAGGTGGAAGTAACACAATGTTCCCCTTAAGTCTTCTAAGTTTGCACTTTAGGTCCTCCAAGTTAGCCTATTGTATGTTTAGATTAATTTGGTTTAATATAATTAGTAATAATATTAGTCATTATTATAAAGATATATTATTATTATTATTTTATTATTTATCTTTTTTTGCCAGAGAGTGATAGCGATGTTGACCTGAAAATTTTGGGATGTCATAAGGGAAGTCTCATCCCAATCGAAATTCTTGCTCCATGTGGTTATCCACAACTTATCAAACAAGCATGGTGGATGGGACCAGATTCCTGAAGATCTCTCCTTCATTTTTCATGAGATGGTTCAGGGAGTCAAGTTCAGGTACTCTTAGTTTGTTTACACTAATCTGCTTGCAAACTTGGACTACTTAGAGTACTACATGTTCCCTATATATGTTCAATACATTCTTAACTGTGAAATGGGCTCACAGTTAAGGGGAACACGTAATACTCTTAAATTGGGACAAATGAAGCCCAACATTTTTAAAATATTGAGAAAGCCCACTGTTGGCTTCTCTGGGGTTGAAACAGCACTTGTCCCAAAATTGTTTGAGCTCATTACTCAAGGTGACAACCTAGCAGCACCAGCTAGTGTTGAACCCACACCTTCTACATCCCAACCACCTCAATAGCCACAAATCACCCTCACCTACCAAGGAAAACACAAACGAACCCCTACTCAGACTACTCAGTTTGTGGAGGCCCCTATATACTCACCCACATAGGCAGAAGTGGACACTAGAGCTCCCACTTCTCTTGAGGAGGAGACCACTCCCATTCCTTCAATGATCAGTGCAGAGGTTCCTCGTGCTCACCCTGATGAGCTTATAAGCCCAAATACCTTAAGCTATCACTCCGAGTCTCAACACTCAAGTGATCAACCTTTAGGGGACAGTTACCATCCCCAACCTCTGGACTTAAACCAACCAATTCCCAACCTTGACTTCTATACTATTGAAGATTTAGGTTTCAGTGAGTACCATGATTCTCTCTTCTTTTCCCCTACTCAAAGAGAGATGAGTGCTCTTGAGTCTCCTACTTCTAGCCCATATTAGTCACCCATTACTGAGGTGGACACATCTGAACCTTTTCAGGATGTCAATATGGTAGAGACTCTCACTTTTTCAAGTGATTCCATCATTAAGACCTCAACCATGGAAACTCTGCCCACTGACTCCTCAAATGAGGCTACTAGTGAACAGAGTAAATCCAACAGCCAAGAACCTGAAGCTGGTGATCAAGATAAGGGGAATTTGAGACTAAAGGTGCAAAAACTGTTACAAACATGCACCTATTTAGTCTCCAAGGTTAGTCATCTTGAATCTCAAGTGACTACCTTGCAAAACAGGGTCAATGATTAGCAACATGAGATTTCTTTTCTCAAGGACAAACTAGCTAAGAGACCTTTAAGGGGAGCTCAACCAGGAACACAAGAACCTGTGAGTGTGATTGACCTAACTCCTAGCTCACTATGCAAGTGAGTGATGCTACCAAAAAGGGGGAGAAAGTCATTACAGTCACAGAACCTGGGAGTTCTTTAGAGAGTGTTGACATTGAGGACTCACCATCCTCACTTGTAATTGTGCACACTCAACAACTTCCTCAAGTTCACATTGATGTGGACTCTATAGACTCCTACATACAGAGTCTATTTGAGGAAGGAATACCAAGGGCTATGTCATCTCCACCAACTTCAAATCACATCATTGGGTGGAGGTATGACAGTAACAAAATATCCCTCATCATTCTTAGAGTTCAAGGGCAGTAAGAGGTCTTCAACTTTCAGACCTTGAACTTCTATGAAGGTCTGGATCTGGTCAACATGTCACTTGTCAATCAAAGCCAATCAAGACAAGCTAACATGCTGGCTCAAAGAATCCAAGACAGGATCACTGCAGAGTTTAGCTTCAGAAGGAGACTAAGGCAATCAGGCCATGCCATCGGTCAACTAGATGTTGAGGCAGACCCTAAGATTAGTTTCATAGGGAAAACCTTGACTGAAGGCCTAGTGGCAGAACCTGAGAGCCATGTCTCATCATCATCAACTGTTGCAGAGATCCATACCCTTTTTGAGACCCCTGCAGGTGAAGGTGCTTCTCAACCTCTCTCTGGCCAAAGCTTTAGAAAACGTCGTAGAAGTTTGCATAGTTGCACAATGGACCCAGGAAATTTCTTCCATGGGGTTGGGAAATTTCAAAGGTCAGTTTAAATAGTCGGTTGTCTATCACAAAGTTTAAATTTTCCTATTTGGTTTGTGTCGGATCACGTTATAAAAAACTTAAATTAAATCTAATTGCAAATAAATATTAAAAATAAGTCAATCAATATTTATTAACACATAATAAAACTTCAATACCCCTAAGCTGCAAAAACTATCTTGTCTGACTCTAAGCTGCTTATCACCTTCTGGGCAGAGGCAGTTAACACTACCTTCTATGTGCAAAATAGAGTTTTAGTAGTTAAGACCTATGATAAGACTCTCTATGAACTTTGGCACAAGAGAAAACTATTCACTAATTTATTAGGTCATTTGGATGTCCTTGCACCATCTTCAATACCAAAGATCAAATTGCCAATTTTGTGAAGAAATCAGATGATGGACATTTCATTGAATATTCTTCTCAAGCCAAGGCTTATCGGATGTATAGTCTTAGAACTAGATTCGTTGAGGAATCACCCAATTTGAGTTTCAATGAACACACACCCATTGTAACTGGTTTTGGTCCTGATTGGCTATATGATCTTCATTTAGTTACCAACTATTTTAACAAGTCTTGTGAGAATGTTTCATGGTCAATGGATAGTCTACCAACAGGTGATCCTGATTCAAGACTTGAGGTGAAAAGACCATCAAGCTACACAAGTTCAGCTCCAGTTGTAACTAAACCTATAAATGGAGTACCTATCACACAACAATGACAAATTCAGTTGATACTTCTGAAATGCCTTAAATTACAGCTTAGAGGCACAAAACTCAAAAGTAGGAACTTCAAATGTAGGAGATAGTGGTGATGGTGATAGTGATCAAGAATTTCTTGATGCTGATAACCATCCCATTGAAGACAACATCAATGATGCCACACACTCATTGGATCAAGTTTTACTTGATAAGTGTGCTGATGTGGTGGGAGAAACCTTAATGCTAGATTTAAATTTCCCTAATTTAGATTTGTCTCAGCAACTTATTATGATCCCTCAGCTAAGGATCCACAAGCCTCATCCTTCCTTAAACATCATTAGAGATGTTGTTTCAGGGGGAAAAATAAGAGGAAAAAACCATGATGAAAATGTTTGTCTTCACTCTTGTTTCTTATCCTAGATAGAGCCTAAGAAGATTGATGAGGCTCTAAAGGATGGAAGTTGGGTGGAAGCTATGCAAGAGGAGCTGCTTCAATTAAAAAGGAAAGGTTTGGAACCTATATCCTCTTCCTCAAGGGATGACTACTATGGCTTACAAATGGGTGTTTAGGAATAAGAAGGATGGTAGAGGACTTGTCATAAAAACAAGTAAAGACTAGTTGTTTAAGTGTACACACAAGAAGAAAGAATTGACTACACAGATGTCTTTGCTCTTGTTGCAAAAATGGAAACTGTTAGGATATTCCTAGCCTTTACTGCATCTAAGAACTTCAAGGTCTACTAACTTGTTGTCAAGTGTGCTTTTCTTGATGGAGTGATTGATGAAGAGGTGTATGTCAAACAACAACCTAGGTTTGCACATCCTTATCGTTCTGATTATGTCTGCAAGCTTGATAAAGATCTTTATAGGCTGCACCAAGCACCAAGAAAGTGGTATGAGACTATCTTCGTATCTCTGCAAGCATGTAAATAGAAGGGTACTACAGATGGAATTCTCTTCATCAAAGGACGAGGAAATGACTTAATTCTAGTTCAATATATGTAGATTGTTGGATTTTATGCCCAAGACACATAGAACATTGATGCGGTTAGTACGTTATGATCCAAGTTGGGTCATACCCAATAACAAGTTTAGCAAACACCAATATGTATTTAATAGATGATATGATCATGCAATTAAATAATTACACAAATTTAGAGAAGGGGTTTTCTAAATAAACTGTATGTGAGAAAGAACAACTTATAAGGATATTTTATTCATGGACATTATTTATAATGTTATTTAAGTTTGTTAAATAACATCAAATAATAATAGTGTGTTTAAATTATATATTTAAAAGGTTAATTATATAACTAATAATATAACGAGTTCACAAATTAAGTGGGTGTTTAAAATAGGGGGAACCCATTTTAATCAAACAATTCGGCTGCCCCTTGAGGGGCATGTTTGATCTTTTTTGTTGCCTTGAAACCACACACCACTTGAACTAGACACACTCTCCAATTTTCACTCTCTCTCATACATGCAAGACTCATCTTTTCTCTCATCTAAGAAGGAAAAACAAGGCTGAAAAAAGGTTTCTGCAGCCTACTTCTTGCGATTTTGGTGTCAAAAATCCTAGCAACAAAGTGTTTTGCTTGAGGCTTGTGGGTATACAAGCTTGAGGACATCTTCTTTGGTGTTTTGGTCCTTCAAGACTTCATCCTCTTCTTCACATCCAACGTTTTCGGGTAGCCTTTGGAAGGTAGTTCATCTAATGGTTTTGGGCAGCTTTGGAAGGTATTTCCATGGTTCATTTTGGTTGTTATAGTTAGCTTGTTTGCTAGTTCCTTCACATATAAATGATCATTACAATCTTGGGTTTGTTGTTGCCATATAATGTGCCTTAATTTTCAGTTTACAAAACATTATATTAGGGTTTGTTTCCGCTAAGTTTTTCTTGTTTAAATGGTTAAACATCTTTTGATATTGGTCCAACAAACCCAACATAGATAACAATATCTTTGAGTCAACTAATCCAAAGCTGTTCAAAGACTTTGAGAGGCTGATGAAGGACATACTTGAAATGAGTGCCATGGGGAAACTCAATTTCTTTCTAGTAATTCAAGTGAAGCAGGTTGAAGATGGCATCTTCATAAGTCAGTCAAAGTATATTCAGGACATAGTTAAAAGATTCAACATGACTGATTGTAAGGTTGCAAAGACACCCATAGCAAGAAACCACTCCCTTGAACCTGATCTTGATAGGGAGTGTGTGGATGAACACCTTTAAAGGGTTGTGATTGCATCTTTTATGTACCTAATAGCTAGCGGGCCTAATATCATGTTTGTTACATGTATTTGTGCAAGATATAAAGCCAACCCCAAGATATCACACCTAATCACTTTCAAGAGAATTTTAAGATATCTCAAAGGTGCTTCAACACTTGGCCTTTGGTATCTAAAAAATTCTTACTTCAATTTGTATGCCTATATAGATAGTGACTATGGCGGATGCAATATGACTGTAAAGTCTACATTAGCGAGATGGCAGTTCCTTGGTGGAAGGATAGTCTCATGGCAATGCAAGAAGCAATCATGTGTCTTTGCATCAACTATTGAAGCTGAATGCATTGTGGCTGAAAGCTGCACTGCTCATATGCTTTGGATTCAGAATCAGATGCTAGATTATGGATTCAATTTAAATGTGACTCCTATTCACATAGACAACAATAGTGCCATCTCTATCATAGAGAATCCTATGCAGCACTCAGACAATACACATCAACATCAAGTATCATTTGATTAAAGATAATTTTGAAAATGAATTAATCAAATTAGTAAAAGTTAACACAAATGAACATTTGTTGATCTGTTCACAAAGGCTTTTGATGAGTAGAGATTTAAGTATCTTGTTTTTAGCTATTAGGATGATTAACTTTGAGTAGCTTTTCTTAAAACGTAATCATATTTTTTCTAAAATCTGTGTGTCCTAAGTTGTATATTCTGCCATCTTCATAAACCCTTGTTTACTATGAAAGAACAAATAATATTTTTAGAAGACATTCCTTAGATTTTTGAAAATATTTTATCCTTCGAAAGATATTCATTTACCTTCGGAAGAAATTAAGTCTTCAAAACAAGCAACTACTTGAGAGAATTTACCTTCGGCAGAAATTGTCAAAATATTTTTCAAAGTTTAACTTCTTCTCAAAATACTTGTGTGTTTTCAAGATTTTTTTCTTCTGAAAGCAATATACTTTCGGAAGTGTTAATCTCTTCCAAAGCAAACATTTTCTAAACTCTTTGGAATATCTTCCGAAGCCAATCTAGCTTTGGAAGCTTCTCATCAAAACTTCTTAATAATAATTACCTTCGGAAGATTTTCAACTTCCAAGAAAACTAACTCTTAGGTAAAAGAAAACACTTTTTCAGAGGTGGGTCCATCATTCAAACTTTAAAGTTTATCCTCTTTCATTAACTTTGTCTAAGATCCATTTCATATATATACCCAACGATTCCCTCTCTTTTCACTATATTCTACCTCTACACCTTTGCTAAACCTAAATTCACCCTAAAACCATCTTTGTTCTTTGCTTTCTTCACCCTTAAGCTTTCTAAAATGGCTAACCACAATCACATAAATGATCCAAATTTCTCCATGCAACTTCATAGGCAACATAATCAGGTTGCTCTATTGCACTCTGAGAAAGATCCTAGTTTCTCAAAGGTTTGTCGATTTTTGGCTTTGTCAATCTATTCTACCTCCCTTACCATTGATCCTGTTCTCTATGAAGATCATTTGCTTGAATTTTTGAAGACCTGCCAAGAGGTCATCATGGATGGAGAGAAGGCTTTGTCTACAACAGTGCAGGGGAGGTCAATCTTCATCACTCCAGCCATTATGAACACTCACGTTCAGCTAGATGATGAGGAAGGTGAATTGTCCTTTCCCAGAGAAGTTGTCAACCACTCCTTCTAGCAAATTCTCTATGAAGGAGATTTCTCTATTAATACCTTTAGGAAAGGGAAGGTCTCCTCCTAGTGGAAGTACCTACTTCATGTGGTCATCCATAAATTTTCTAACAAGCATTGGGGTTGGGACCAAATTCTTGTATATCTCTCCTTCATAGTGGATGGGATGGTTCAAAGGGTCAAGTTTAGGTTCTCTTAGTTTGTTTACAAAAATTTACTTGCAAACTTGGACTCCTTAGAGTATTTTATGTTTCCTAGATATGTTCAACACATTCTTAACTATGAACTAGGCTCATAGTTAAGGGAAACCGATAGCATTCTCAAATTGGGACAGATGAAACCCGACATCTTTATAATTTTGAATAAGTCAACTGTTGGCGTCTATTGGGTAGAAACAACCCTTATCTCCAAAATGTTAGAGCTTATTGCTCTAGGTGACAACTAGCAACACAAGCTACTATTGAACCCATTCCTTCTACCTCTTAACTACCAAAAAAACCACAAATTATCCTCACCTACCAAAGAAAATCCAAATGAACCCCTACACAAGCTATTTAGTCTGTGTAGGCCCCATATCACTACCCATATAGGAAAAAGTGGAAGCCAGAGCTCCCACTTCTCCTTCGGAGCAAACCACTCCCATATCTTCAAGAAGCAGTGTTGAGGTTCTACCTGCTCAGCCTGATGAGCTTATTAGCCTAATAGCCTCTAGCCTTCACTCTGAGTCTCAACACTCATGTGAACAACCTTCAAGGGAAAGCTACTATCCCTAGCCTCTAGATCTCAACAAACCAATCCCACATCATCTACCTACCACACATCATCTAAATTGGAATATGTTGGTAGGCCAAGTCAGCAGTGTTGGGATTCAATGAGTACAATGAGTCTCTCCACTATTCCCTTGCTCAAAAAGAGATGTGCTCTTGCCTCTCCGCTGTCTAACCCACATCATCTACCTACCACTAAGGTGGATCTCCCTGACTCTCTTCAGGATGTCCAAATGGAAGAGGCTCTCACTTGTGCAAGTGATTACATCATTAAGACCTCAACCATGGCAACTCATCCCATTAACACTCCATTTGAAGTTGTTAGTGATTAGAGGAAAATCAACAGCCAAGAATATGATGCTGGTGGTGAGACTAAGGACTTTGTTCCACTTATCTCATCCCACAATGAATTTTCTCATGAAGAAGAGGTGAATCTAAGACAAAATGTGTAGAAACTATAAAAACATGCACTTGTTTAGTCTCTAAGTTTAGTCACATGGAATCTCAGGTGACTACCTTACAAAATAAGGTCAATGATCAGCAACTTGATATATCTTATCTCAAGGAGAAACTAGTCGGGAGACCTTTAAGAAGAGCTCATCCAAGAACCCAAGAACCTGTGGATGTGATTGACCTAACTCCTAGCTCACTTATGCAAGAGGGTGATGCTACCAAAAAGGGGGATAAAGTCATCACAATCACAGAACCTGGGGGTTCTTCATAGAGTATGGACTTTAAGGACTAACCATCCTCACTTGCAATTGTCCATACTCAGTAACTTCCTCAAGTTCATATTGATATGGACTCTTTAGACTCTCTTGTTCAAATTCTATTTGAGGAAGGTATTCCATGGGCTATGCTATCTCCATCCCAAGGATCTTCAAACTACATTGTTAGGTGGAGGTATGATGCTGACAGAAGAACTCTCATACTTCAAAGAGTTCAAGGGCAGCAAGAAGTTTTCAATTTTGAGACTTTGAACTACTATGAAGGTCTTGATCTTGTCAACATGTCACTTGCCAACCCAAGTCAATCTAGGAAAGCTGGGATACTAACTTAAATGATTCAAGATAGAATTACTAAAGAGTTCAGCCTAAAAAGGAGACAATGGTAATCAAGTAATGTCATTGGTCAACTGGATGTTGAGGCAGTCCCTGAGATTAGCTTCAAAGGGAAAACCTTGACCGAAGGCCCAATGACTAAGCCTGAAAGCCCTGTCACACCTACAACTACTTTAGAATTCCATTCCTTCAATGAAACACCTACTGGTGAAGGTGACTCACAATCTCTCTCTGGCTAGAGCATGGATGCTACTCCAAGCAATGAAGGCCAAAGCTCTCTCCACCCTGAATCACAAAGGTCTGTTGGTGATAAAGGGAAAAGGATTCTAACTCCTAAGGAGATTAAGGAGGAGAGAGAGAGAGAGGAAGAGGAAGCTAAGGGGAGAAAGTTCCTTTGCTGGGTCTGCTTGCTTCATGGAAGCTGCAACCAGGGCTGCCCTCAGACCAAATACTCAAGATGATGAGTTAAGGGTAGTCAGGATTACTTGTTTACAGACCTGGAAATATGATGTTGATGACATCATCTCCCTCCCCTTAAAAGAATTGAATAAACTGGCTAACATGGAAATGTTAAGAGAGAAGAAGGAAACAGAGGATGTAAGGTTGCTCTTTCAAATCAAGGAAAAAAGAGACTGAAAAGACTCTACAAATATGTTCATGTTCTCTTTCTAGTTCAGGAAAGTCATGTGCAAGAGACTATGGCTCCACAAGAACCTAAGGTAGATAAAGAAACAGATAGACAAAACATGATCAACTACTTGAGTGCCACATGTCTCTATCCGACAGTTGCACTTCTTCCCTTGTCCTTTAAGTATATTGAGTTTGAGTATCTCAAGAAACTTGAACTTCAAGTGCTCAAAGAACAAAAGGCAACAAAGAGGAAATGAGGGAAGAAATTGCAAAATCAAGAGCCATCATCTAGAAAAGTCAAAAGAATTCTGGTGATAGGCAAAGGATGATGAGCTTCTTGAAGCTGTATGGATTCTCAGGAAGGAGACTTGGCCCTATGTATCTATCCAGCATGGATGAGCACATTAGGGTGATCAAGCAGAATATCAAAAAAGGAGAACTTGTTGACTTACAATCCCAGTAAAGTCCCTCAAGAAATGGAGGTTAAGATTGAACCATTTGAGACAACACAACCTGGACCTCCTACTGAGTCTCAGCAAGCTTCATCTTCTAATACACAGTAGGATCCTATTTTTTTTCATTCTGAATTTGTGAGAGAGGAAGACCAAACAAACAAAGAAAAAGATAATCAACAAAATATTGCACGTCAGTCTTCTCAGTTAAAAGGCTCAAAGAGGAGGAAAAAGAGAGCATCTAACTAAAGTCTAATAAGAAGACAGAGTCTTCCTCCTCCAAACCTTAGAATGAATGAGAACATCCTAAGGAAGTGCAACAAGAGGAAGCTCCAGCAACTCTTATTCAAGTAGCTCATCTGGTATCAGGAAGACCCATCTTATCCTAGATTTACACTCCCAATCTATAGAGATGGCATGTTATCAGAGATCAAGGTGTTGAAGATGTCTATATATGGCAAGACATGTTCAATCTACATCTGCATGATCTCTTTGAGATGAGAAGACATTATGAGAGTCTGAATGATCCTGACCATTTAATGAAGAAAGGAATGGTCATCATCATGATGAGGACAGTTGATATCTTAAGTCTTTAAATGTTTTGGTAGCATCAGCCTAGGGGGAGTTTGTAAGGTTTTGAATAAGACTCATGTATCCAAAACATTCAAAAGTCTATCGTGCATGCATGCACTGACTGCTAAGTAGAATGCTTCGGAAGTTTTACACATAAATTCTCAAAGTCTAAAATCTTCCAAAGCCAAGACCAACATCTTTCAAAGCTTAAAATGAAGTCTTCCAAAGCTTCAAGGACAAAGTTTTCTTAAGCCTAGAAGTGAAGACATATTATCTTCCAAAGACGTTTGAGGACATGCTTTTATCTGATGTACTTTACCATAAAGTTGGACCATTTTCCACTACAACTCTATTGACTCACCAACTTTCACAAGTTGGTGAAAAGGTCCATGCTTTTGGTAAATGTACATTAAGGTCTTGATTCTTTTACTTTCTACTTTATGTATTTTTTTCCTTTTTGTAAAATATTAGGATGTGAGCTATGTCATGTGATAGTCACTAGTCAAAAGCCAATCTGCCTTTTGACTTTACATTGATTTTGTTGTTGTCTAGATCATGTATCCAACTGGCCTTCAAAGTATGGCTTGTTGTAGGATTTAGTGTAAGTATCTCAGGTCTTTGTAACTTAACTTATGCTTGTACACTTCTAAAAGAACTTGAGAGCAATATACAACATCCTTGAAAACCAAACTATTGTGTTATTTCTATTCTTGTCCTGTCTCATATTTGCTAGTGTTCTAAGTGTCAACCTTGTCTTACCAGTTCCCTATTTGATCTATTAAAGTGTTCTAAACAATCTCTCCTTATTATGTGTTGTATTGTAAGTGACCAAAACTCCCTTAGACAGTCTTGTAAATGGGATGATTGGACAAATACTTGTATCATGTATTCAGTATTTTATTTATCTATGCTTGGTAGTTTAGTTTGGCCATTTAGATTATTTGCAGGTTATCTTACATGCATTACAGGTTGGATTCTACTTTTTGGGTGCGTGTATACTTACACAAATACCTCAGTCACTATTCCTGGTTATTTTGTCCCTTTTTCTTTTTATTTATTTTCGTTGTTTTATTTTTCTTGATTTATTTTTTGCTTGCTTTATTTCTTTTCTATTTCGCATACTACACATTAGGGACAATGTGCGTAGCAAGTGTGAGGATGCTAAGGTCACTCGCCAAGTTTTACTTTCCAGTTTCTTTTCTTTTTCTCGTTAAGATAGATTTGATTTTTGGTTGTTAGTTTTTGTTGGTTAAGTGGCATTTTATTTATTTATTTAGTAAGTTGTTTAAATTTTGCAAAATTTTGAAAAAAATTCCGGAACACTAGCCGTACTCAATCTCCATTCAGCTAGTGTTAAGGAACCAAAAATACCGTGTTTTCTATTTAAATAAAAAAATAAAAAAAAATCTCTGAAATCAAGTTTGCAACTATAATGAAAATGATATGATTACGTGGGAACTTGGTTTGGATTTTGAATAAGAAAATATTTTAGGTAAACACGCATCTAAATTGGAATATGTTGGTAGGCCAAGTCAGCATTAAAAGATTCTCAAAAAATGTTTAATAAATAAACTGATAAATGATTGAATATCTTGTGGGTCAACATCTTGGGGGAGACGGTTAAGCCAAAAACCATTAACATAGTACTAGGGATGCCATTATAGGTTAGAATAGATATGTACAAAAAATTTTGGTTACAAACATGCACACCCCTCTCCTTTTTATGTAAATAAACTCAAGAGTTGGTGGCGCCCCGCTAATCCATATAATAAATAAGTGCGTTAATGGGTTGAATTATAAAGATTAGCCTAAATGTCACACACCGAGCAACAGCTTGATTGAAACACCACTAGATTGAAATCTTAAGAAGCTTGATAAAAAAGGGAGTCGTACCCTACGTGTCACACGCCGAGTAGAAACTTGGTTGAAACACCACTAGGTCAGGTTCCACAGAAATAAATAAAACAACTTTGCTCTCCATTTTCCATCGTGAGTCAAAATTCTTGGTACATATAGGTTTTAGGGTGCAATGGTATGAAAAAAACTTTTGATTTAATCTGTACCCTGAAACACTTGAGACGGGTCTAGGAGGAGTCGTAAATTTTCGAGTATGGGACCCATATATTTAATATTAAGAACTTGCACTTAAGGTTTACATGAGTGAGGGTTTGATTAGTTGAGGGTTGGGTTTAGATGGACAAACATATCGGCATTCTCGGTTGATGCATGTTATATTTAGTTGTTGAAAAATTTTAAACTAAAGATTAAGATCTTGCTTTTCCCATTTTGATTCCATTGTTGCTTACTGCTTTTTTAGGAATGAAAAAAATCAAAGTGTGGGAATGTTTGATGTGTTTCAAACACTTCTTGTTTTTCGTGTTCTTTTTAATTATTTTTCGTGTTCTTTTTAATTATTTTTCGTGTTCTTTTTAATAGATTTCGGTTACTTTTTTTTAGTGTTCTACAGGTCATTGGAAGCCTACGTGAGAGAAACGAGTGGAAACAACGGAAAACTGGAGCTAAAACGTCAAAAACAAAAAGTCAAAAAGCATGTTGCTAGTGGAAAGCCTATGGTCCGTAGGCTAGTATCCTTGTGGTCCGCAGGGAGCGCTGCAGTACGCAAGGACTTTTGCATGAGGTCCATAGGGCACTGAGCTGTATTGAAACTTACGAGTTTAAATGTTTTGCATGGGTTTTCGATCTAACCATCTGGTGACAGCTGTGTTCGAGTTCCAGAAACATTTTGGAGCAACTTGGGAGCATTTTGGAGTAATTGGAAAAACTTGGAATGAAGATTGAAGCGTGTTTTGCTTGCATTTGTACACGTTCTTCGTTTGGGTTTCTTCGTTTCTTAGTGTTATTCAATTTTTCCGTTTTTATGAATTTTTTCTATCTTTTTCAATCTGTTATGAACATGGTTGTTGGCTAGTTTTCATTATCTACCTAGATTAGGTGACGGTTGACTCGGTTTGATACGTTTTTTGGTTTGTTTGGATTGTTTGACGAATTTTATTGTATAGAGACTCGTGATTTATGACTAATGATGCAAATAACTTCTGTTTAAATCTTATTTGGTTCATATTCATGCTTCTCCTGTGATTTTGGTTGATTTAATTTCATGTTATTGACTAGTGTTAGGACCGTTTAGGTACGGACTACTAACTGATTTATGTGTATACCATACCAAATAGTGCGGAATCCTATTTGATTGGAAATCCAATCAGTGAGAACGCAAGTATAATCGATCTAATAATGAATCAAAACGTTAAGAACGATTGCAAGATGATTAACTGCGATCAATGAACTTGGAACAAGTGTTCTTGAGTCTCTGGACGGATAGGGTACGATTATGTGCGTAAGTATTCGAATTGTTACGTTTTTCCACGAATTAAGTGGTATTTACAGGTTAGGGTTTTCCATTCGTACGACTAAAGCATGCGGTTGATCCATCCGCACGACTGAATTTTCAGTCGTGCGACTGAGTCAATCTTATCTCATAATCGTGCGACTGATCCAGTCTCCTGGTTCAGTCGTCCGACTGGTCCATTAGCATGAAGCATTCATGCGTATGGTCCATTAGCATGGTCCAATCGCATGAGAACTTCACACGATTAAGTTTAAACACGTTTCTCAACCATTATTGACTAAGAACTATGTAAACAACCACAAACCTATATAGTTAGTTCAATATGTGTTATCACACAATAAACAATGAATTATTAAACATTATAAGCATCACCAACACATT
>BJCM01000958.1:0-33894 GCA_018326385.1 Flaveria bidentis | reverse complement strand
CTTGGTTCTTAGCCAACGAAAATACACTTTGGACATCCTTGAAGATAGTGGGCTGCGAGGATGTCGGCCGAGTTCATTCCCAATGGAACCAAACTTAAAATTGGACAGAGGAGAAGAAGAAGAGAAAGTCGACGCCAACCAATACCGAAGACTTGTAGGTCGTTTGCTTTATTTACAGGCCACTCGCCCGGATATAACCTACTCGGTAAATATCTTGAGTCAATTTGTCGGAGACCCACGCCGCAATCACATGGAGGCAGCCATTAGAGTCCTTCGATATCTCAAAACTACTGTTGGTCAAGGCATCCTTTTGCCCAAAAATGGTGGAGTGAACCTTGTAACTTATTGTGACTCAGATTGGCTCGGTTGCCCGTTTAGTAGACGATCGAGGACAGGTTATTTACTTTTGCTAGGTGGAGCCCCAATCTCTTGGAAATCAAAGAAACAATCAGTGGTATCACGCTCCTCTGCCGAGGCGGAATACCGTGCCATGGCCACGTCCGTTAGTGAGTTATTATGGGTTCGATGGTTACTTAAGGAATTAGAAGTTCCTCAAGATAGTCCCACGCCGCTGTTCTGTGACAATCAAGCCGCTAGGCATATAGCAAACAACCCGGTTTTCCATGAACGAACGAAACATGTAGAAATGGATTGCTACTTTGTTCGCGAACGTGTCGAACAAAAGGAAATTACTCCCATGCTTGTTAACTCTAAACAACAAATTGCAGACTTACTCACCAAACCCATTGGTTCTCCTCTCTTACGAACACTACTCGGCAAGTTGGGCATTCGAAATCTACACGCGCCAACTTGAGGGGGAGTATTGGAAATGACGTGTTTTTTCTTTCTAGCATATATTTTCCTTTTATAATGATTCCTTGAATTAAGGTCATTCCTTTGTATTTTCCTAATTTAAGTTTCTTGATTGTATATTTATTGGGAACCGATGAATGGAAATAATAGAGAAAAACCTTGAACCAATTTGTTCATAGCTTGTGACTCGACCTTTTAATTGTTTAAATATAATAAATTTATAAAAGACGGATAGAAACCTTAGAACTTTGTTAAAGAGACTCATATATTTGCTATTGCATTATTACTGTTAAACAATCCTTAAAATAGGAGTATGTGACACGTAAGTTTAATATCGATGTAAACACAAACATCTTTTATAACATCCACCAAACAATATGAAAAATAATCTAAGGTTATATATAGTACACTTGATGCAAAATTTATAAATATATAAATATAAAAACAAATATACAATAATATTTATAGTTTTATTTATGATTCACCATGGGGTAAAAAGAAACGTTTGAATGGTCAAAGGTGTCAGAGAGCTACCTCTTTTTGGTCACTATGATTGGTCCATTTCACCATTCACTCAGATTCGACTATTTTTCATTCACTTTGTATAAATAACGTTACTCAAAGTGAAAGTTATTTAAAACAATAATTCATGTTTAGTATATATATAACATTTAGAAAATAAGTCTAGTATTAATCATCTATGATAAATATAATTTAAAAAAATTGTTTGATGTAACATATAACATTTAATATTTTTTATCATGTTTGTGATTCATTGTATTGTTTGATTGCAATTTGTTTACATTATAGAATAAAACTAAAAAGTTTATTAGAAACTAAAGCTTTTTAACATAAAAATATTATGTTTTATGTGTTATAGCTTGTTAACAAGAAGTTACATACTTTTTACTGTTTACTAACGTATAATTTAGTTTTCTATATCAAAATTTGTGTTAATCTTGTTCATGCATATTTCAAAACTCGAAGTAGAACTAACAAACAAATTATATGAACACTTGATTAAATCGATTAATTAATTGTTTGTATTTATTAATTTCACAGCAAAATCCGGACGAACTCGAATACCCCAATGAACCGAGCACTCATCATCCCTCTCCTCTCTTCTTACAATTTCATTATCCACGAATGGTTTGTAAAGGGCTTTTACTTTAAGTGTTGAATATATTGGATTGAGCAAACACGATAAACAACAGTTCTTAAGAACAAAATCACACTTTTACAAAAACCCTAAACTGTCTATTTCTACTCAACCTCAAACACTATTAAATAATCCATTAGAATATTAATAAAACCGTGTACTAATAATTATTTGCAAATTGTTTCTTCTTTATCTCGACTTTTCCTTCAAGTACATCTCTAACAAATAAGAATTAATACTATCATCAAGAGCATTAACTTTAGCGTTGTCTAGGCATTAGATGAGTCCATAGACCTTCAATGCGGATGGTATAATAATATTTAAAAGTTATCGTGACATGAAGCACAATATAATGTTGTTATATATATGTATGGATGCTTGTGTATATATAATTTTATTAATACAAATACAAATACAAATGCTACAATGCTAATTCATTCTTTAAACATAAAGTAAAACAATTATACTACTTTAAATTTCAAAATAAAAAACAAATTACAAATTCATCTGATTTTATACTAAAGATTAGAAGGGTGGGGTGATGATCAGTAAGTATTTCATGGGACTCATTAGAAGAGTGTCAGTTTGGTAAGAATTTGGGTGTCAGCATAGTAAGAAATTTTAATGTGTGTGAGAGAGAGGATGCATAGATATATAGATTGTGTATGTATATGTGAATGATGATGTGAAACTATGTGTGGATAGAATAAGGTTTGGTCATATTGATAAGTCATGACTTTAGACTGAGGATCCATATATATAAGATGATATATAGTACATATGTGATATGTCGGTTGATACCTTACATTTTACAGCATTTTATAATTAATTCTAAATAACATGAATAACACAATTATGTAACTTTGAAAATGATGTAAACCAATATATATGATCTAAAAATATATTTAAAACATCAATCAATAAAAGTTGAAGAAACAAAGTGAATTAAGATGTGTTTATTAGTTAATAGATAGTATTGAGTTCAATTCTTTCACAATTGGCTTAGTATTGGTGCAATAGTATTGGGTTCGTTTCAAACTGCGTCCGTAGAGTTCACTACTAGAAAACTGTTAATAGATTAGGCGCAAAAGATAATGTGCGAAAATAAATAACGCACATTTACGCATATCATAAAATATATGTCAAACGTTAAAACTTATTATTCAATAAAAAAGTTCCTTCTCTCGCTTCTCTCCATACTCCTTATGAACAATTTAACCAAATTATTACAACCAACCAACCTAATTAATCAGCAAGTTTACAACTTCATTCATACTAAATAGATTGGTTACTATTTGTCACTAAGTTCAGGGTTTTATCTTGAAAATTTATTCTATTTTTCTTGAAAGCTTTTATAGATAAAATCACAGATATGATGAATGTGTATAGAAAAACTTGATCACTGTTCATCAACCTTTATGATGTTTAAAAGCCTATTTAACTTCGCCAAATGTGACGTACATATATAGGTGAAGTTGTGAATGGGGGCTTCGAGAAAGAGGAAGTATGGTGGGCTTGGGGAAATATTATTGTTAAATGTAAATCCTTTTCAAATTATTAATTCACATTTATTGCAAAAGATATTATTATTTTTTAATAAAAAACAACACTGTAGAAATACATGTGTGTATCTCTCTTTCACACACACACAAGTATATTAAGATTTTATGTTTTAGTCGACTTTATATATATAATTGTAGGATTTTTATTTAGTAATTAATAACTTTGTCAATTATATGTGTGATACATGCAAGAATTAACCATATAATCTTGTAGCATACACAAACACATATTAATATTGCATGCATGTATAAATCATAGTCATATATATTACACACATGCAGAACAATTAATATATATGTGTAGCATATATTAGAGTGAATAAGGTATGCCAAACTATCTGTTATAACGATAAATAAATTAATAGAGATGCTAGAAAGTTTGCTTATGTGTATGAGAGTTTAAATAGTATATGATATATCTACATACAATATACATGATATACATACATACATAGGAGACATTATATAAAGGGAGAAAAGGGTGTTTAATTCAATTTCTCTTTATGAGACAAGGATAGATATATACAAGTGTGTGTGTGTGTGTGTTTAGAGAGAGAAAGTAGAGAGAGATTAAGCGAATGGAGGAGCAACTAAACCAATCAACACTAACTCATCTCCTTCAACACACATTGAGAAGCTTTTGCATCCATGAAAACTCACAATGGGTTTATGCTGTTTTTTGGAGGATCTTGCCTAGAAACTACCCTCCACCCAAGTAATGTTTTCACTTTATTTTTTTTAAATATTTCTTTGTTTTTCTCATATATATAAAGTAATTAAAATCAATACAAAATTATGCAAATGTATTTCTATGTTTCTCATGTTGTTATTTTTCCTAATCAATTAATTATAGATGGGATACTCAAGGAGGAGCATATGACAGGTCAAGGGGCAACAGAAGAAATTGGTAACTTTTAATAATTTTAATCCAATATATTGTCTTATAATTTTTTCACAAATATTCATTTCTTTTTTTAATATTCCTAATTAAGTATTTAACTTTCCTTTAAGTGATAATTATTTTCATTTTTTTAAATTAATATGTAGGATATTGGCATGGGAGGATGGTTTTTGTAATTTTGCAGCCTCAACCGCCGGAGATACAAACTCCGGTGACTCTCCGGCATATGCAAACCAACAATATTATGGCCTTCAACCGGAGCTTTTCTTCAAGATGTCTCATGAAATTTACAATTATGGTGAAGGGTATTTTTGAAATTTAACTATATAATAAGTTTATTACCAAACAATTTTCATCTTCATGTGTTATATATATCAAGAAACTATATTTGTGTGCATGCTAATTACTTACAATTAGTACTAAAACTAATATATGACTCCAACGGTTCAACTGGTTAAGAGAACAAGATCCTTTTATCAGATTTTGTCATAAGTTTTTTCTTTGATAGCTAGTGGCTCAAGCTCATAGCTTTTTAAAAAATCTTAGATTTTATAACAAAAGTATAGGAATTAGTGGACACCTGACCCCTGGCCCCGCACTTCAATCCCTGATTCAACCGGTTGGTCCGGTCTCATATGATTTGACATGTCTTGTCTAGTTTATAGACAAAACTTGTAGATTTAGATACGTTCAATCTATTTGCTAGTCACTGAATCAAAAACACGGTTTTGGTTTAACCGGTCGATCTGGTTTTCAAACAACGGATTAATACATCTTCATTGGTGTTATTTAATTATTTTTTTCAGATTAATTGGAAAAGTTGCAGCAGATCAAAGTCATAAGTGGATTTTCAAAGAGCCAATTGATCAAGAAATTAATTTCTTGGCTACTTGGAATAACTCAGGAGATTCGGTTAGTAAAATTCTTCTACTTTTGTTTACTATGTAAAATGCTTGATTAAGATTCATTAACTTCTTTGTGATTAAATTATTTTAATTGATCACAAAAACACTCTTTAAATTATTCATAATCAAACAGTTTTACTCACATTTTGATTGCTCAAAAATTACAGTAAATCAGTAGGGATTAGCTCAAAATTACAGTAAATCAGTAGGGATTAAACTGTGTAATAACCTATTTTATATTATGCTTTTTAATTAAATCACAAAAATGCTTAAGAAGTGCATTACATAAGTAAACTATTTTTTTACTTAGCTTTTTAATTAAACACAACCTTTACAATTTAATAATCTTTTAATAGGTTTCATGCATATTATCTAAGTTTTCAGTAAAACATTTTTTTAATTAAACACAACCATCAATGATTTGTATGTTGAAATATTTTTAAGCTTGTTTTAAGATTGTAAAATAGTTAAAATTTCATTTAAACATTTTTGGCCAAATTGATCTGGACGATTTTAAATATTTTAGCAAATGCCTAAAAACAATTCCTTAAGTTTTGTGAGATTAAATAGTTTAGTAAAGAATATTAAAAACGGGAAAATTATTTGAAAAAACTAAAAACTTCAAGGTTGTGATTTTTACTTAGAAAAAGCACACGAAGAAGCGCTCATGAAGACATACGACACACGTGAAAAAGCGCTCAAATACACAACAAGGTTCGCGTATGCAACGAAGTGAAATTTTAACTAATTTGTCCCCGTAAAGCATATCACTTTGCTTGTGGCTGTGTGTTCTTGTAATAAATATATTTTAATTTGTGAATATTTTTATAATGTCTAGCACTAATATACTTTTCTAATTACAGAATGCAATTTGTTTGCTGCACGACAATTGCATATTTTCTCCTTTAAACTTGTGATATTACATTTTTTTAAAACATGTTTAAAATACATTGTATTTTATGCATTGAAACTTATGTTTTAGGGATGTATGTAATTTTTCTTGTGGAGAGGAAAATATATGTAATTTTCAGTTGATATATGTAATCATAATAAAGAACTCATTTGGATATTTCTTTTTATCTTCTATTTGCTAAAACAATAGCATCCAAGGACATGGGAGGCTCAATTTCAAGCTGGTATAAAGGTACATGTACAATATGCACAATGTACAACACTTATATTAAGTTTTTTTAGTTATAGTTATATCTAATTAAATATTTTTAATCAATGTTTATTCTCAGACTATTGCTTTGGTTGCGGTTAAAGAAGGCGTCATTCAACTAGGATCCATTAACCAGGTTATCTCTCCATTAGTTGAAATTAATAAGGAGATGGTTGACTTTGACCTTTTGAAATTAAAAAATGTGAATATTGTTAGAAAATCCTATGTGTGTCACAAAATACTTGATCACAAATGGAATCTAATTACATTAGCAAGTACTAGAATTAAGTAAATGTTAGTGTTTGTTGGGTCATTTATTAGGTTTCAATACAATAATAAACATATAAGCAATTCCAAATACTTTATTAATATTATGCATATTTTTGTGACACTAATTTCTGGTTTTGCCATTCGTGTTAAAAGATGATTGAAGATTTAAGCTATGTTATGATGCTAAGAAAGAAACTAAGCTACATAGAGAGCATCCCAGGGGTGTTATTACCACATCCTTCATCCTCATTATATCCTTATAAACCAGAAGAGTACAACATGCCCGAGGCATGGTCTTTACAGGATGGCAACAACAACAAGAACTTATTAACAGTTTACAATCAACCAGTTGACATAACTCCTTCCATGAGCAGCCTTGAGGCTCTCCTATCAAAACTCCCTTCAGTCATACCGGTTTCTTCGTCACCAATGGAAGCTCCACCGTATGGTGAGGCGGCACCGCCACATTTTGTGTCCGTGTCACCGGAGAAGGAATTGGTTGAGAAGGAAGATGTGGAGATTAAAGATGTGGGAGAGTGTAGTACTTCTATGTCTTCTTTTGACCATCATCACCAACATTGTCAACATCATGATTTAAATGTAAGTAGTTGCATGACAAATAATAGGTATTGATTAGAAAATTTTACTTAAGTTAACAATAAGAGTTAAATTATTTATGTAGTAGTTTAATCATATATTAGTGGTGTGTCTTTTTATCTTTTATATTTATGTATATAATTGTGTCTATAAATACATAGTCGCACAACAAGTAACCCATTTAAATTTAAAAACTCAAGTGCATATAAATATACATACATGTTGTTTAACTATATGAAAAACAATTTGGCTATATAACCACATAACCGTTTCCTTTTCTCTCTCATTGTGTTTGATTGGAATTTTACTTACAAGTGCTTATGTTATTCCGTAATTATCTACTAAATTTATTGTTATGTAATGAATGCCCCCTACAACTCACTTAATACAAACAAATGTAACTATTGTTAACAAAACATGCTATCAAATCAAAACTTTCAATGTACCAAGAATAATCAAAACTTATTCAAGTAGCAATTAAGCTACTATACCTACTATTCGAACCATGTTCGAATGTTTATACAAGTCAAGTAGCCCACTAAATCAACTCTAGAGAATTTATGAACATTTTTCAAAGAGCTAACTACAAATTATGTTGGATGAAAATGAGACTAATAGTTTGGAAAGGAAGTAACTCAAGCTTATAAAATATGATAAATTTTATCTTAAGTTATCAAAATACTTTTATTGCAATACTCATCTTTAAATTTACCTTTATGTCTTTGCCGATATTGATCTAGTAAGATTGAATATCATCCATGTGTTTTCGGGTTTAATGCTACATATATAAGTATTCAAAGTATTGGCCACGTGGCATGTTTTTATTGGGAGGTATAAACCAACCAACCACAATCTATCATGTGACAGGCTCTTGGTTTTATTTCTTTTTAGTCACATTTTTAACTTTATGTTAAATACATTCCGGTTCTAGGTTTAACAAAATAAACAATGAGTTTGAACGAACCTAAAACATTTTTGTTGGCTACCATATGTTAGTAGAGCATAAAAAACTGTCTGACTATCCTATCCGGTACTAGTTTTGGTACCTACGTGGTAGAGAGTGGAACCGAACCCTACCTGAAAAAACCACCGGTTCCAAACCAAGTACAGTTAGTCTTGAAGCAATAGTTTCAAACCGGAATCAAACCGACCAAAAACTGTTGAAACCAATATCCAGGTCAAAAGGCCAACCAAAAACCATCAACAATCCGAACCAAACCAGAATCAACTTTATCTCAAATCGGTTTTGACTTGAAACCTGTACCTACAAAAACAGGTTTGAAACCAAAACCGAAGTTGGAAAAAAAAACCCGATTTAAGCACTCTACATGTCTACCAAAAGTTATGCGAACAGGCTTAAAGCCTATGTAATCCAGATCCAAGTATCCAATCATATCCATGAATCCAGCCCATTTTGGTAGGGGAAAAAAGATATTGTTTGTAGCCCAGTATGTTTAAACACAAGCAAACTAAATCTGATTTAAGACATAAAGGTAAGTGACTAAATGTAAATGTAAAACCCATTGTTATATAAGTATTTAAATTAATTATTTTATGATTCAATACAATATATAAATATTGGAATTAATTTTATGAGCGTTAGTTAATGACTAAAGTACGTGTTAAAATCTAATTAGTTAAGTCAAAGAGAGAATTTTAAGAAATTCTTAGAAGTTACAAATATGTACTTTAGTTAAAAATGAATTAGCATATAGTAGTACTTAATAATTATCGATCTTATAATTTTATTCAAAGTCAACCCATCACCTCGTTTAATTAATCTTAGCTTTCGTCTAAGTTTATTAATAAACTAAATGATTTAAAAAGGTGTTTTTTTTGTTTTTTTTTCCTTTTATATGTAAGTAACATTTTTTATATTATTTCACTAAATAATTACTATATATTTGATTTTGGATCTTAGTCAAAAACTGATAGGTCATGACAGAAAATTTTAGAAGAAAAACCTGTCACAACACGCGGAGGTTAATTCTAGTTTTTATTAAAATTTATTTAAGTATTTGATAAGTTAGTTAATAATATCACTAGACTATTGGAGACTGAAAATGTGTTTTTAAAAAATAATTATTTACTGTCAAATAATCAAAAATTACACAACTACAAGTAAAAAATATGGATGTAGGGTATAACATTTATGTTGCTCTCATATTTCTGGTTCTGATATTTATGTTGTCTCTTCACAAGTATCTTGTATCCTGTATGAATTGAGAATTGATACTTGACTTTTTAGTCAGGATAGTAACTGAGCTTAGTTAATGCAACCGATATGTATTTATTTGGGTCAAATATATCAAGCCTAAAGCACAATCACTTAAGAATCATAAAACATAAACATAACATATTTAACTTATATATTTATACGAGTTAAACTAGTTTACGGTTTATACACAGGTTGAAGGGTTGTAAATGAGTTGACGGGTCGTATATGATTAATAAAGTTGCAAATACATTAAGCATGTTAAAAGTAAGTTTGTGGGCAGTAACAAGCGAGCTAGCAGGTCGCATACAACTCGATGACCTCAATTAAAATGGTTGAGCGCTCGACCTATTTAAATTACTTAATTATATTAACTGAAAACTACTTGTTTGTTAAACAAATTAAATGTTACAACCTAAAACCTAATTATTTCAGTTTAAAAATCAAATAATTAAAGTAAAGTTAATAACCACTTAACCAAAATGCATATAAAGCCAACTAATTCAACTTGAAACACAATGATGTTTTCTTAGAAACGACAACTTACAAACTCTTTTTATCTACATTAATTTTCTAGTCAATAAGAATTTTAACTGTGGTCATAGTATGCAAAAGTCTCTCTTACTCACCCTAGCAAGAATAGCAAAAATCAGTAATTAAATAAGTAAAAATTATGGTGTCATGTAATGTATTTGGTGTTCGTAGTTTCTTGCTAGCCCGGTTTTATTAATAAAATGTCTTTTTTTTTTCTGTTAAAATAAATAAATAAGCAAAATTATGAATGCTTCAAGTGAGGATCTCAAGAAACAAACTTTTACTAAATTGGCTAATTTGACTTTAACCAAGATTTCAACAAAAGCCCTATTGGGCCCTCTGCATTCAAGAGAAGCCAGCTCTTTAGGTGAGTGAAATACACATAAAGAAAACACAGTACCTTAAACAATAGTACCCTCAAATATACCATTGCTTTCACCCTACCATTATACCAAAAACAGACCACTATAAAAGCCCATTTCAGACCTCCATCAACACATGAACACATTTCTCTGTAAATTCACCACCATAACAACCGATTCAACTCATCAAGAGAAGCATCAAACAAGTGTTTGCCCCTTTGAATTAGCAGATGTTAATGTTAATCTGATAGTCCGAGGTGGGTATCCTTAAATCTTGAATCTTTCTGAATCTTTTCTGTACTTTTTCTTGATTTTGTTAAGAACCTATGGTTTTTCTTAAATCAAGATCTGATTTTTATTGCATTTTGTTAGCTAGATTCAATTGGGTTTCTTGTAATTACAACTTATAGCTGTTTTTGTTGATTGTTTATTGATTTCATGAGTTGGGTTTGGATCACAGATTATAATAATTATATAATTAACCTTTTTTCCACCTCTTTACAGTCCACACCTTTTGAAAATACACCAATTTTGATGGTTCTTGAAGCTGTTCATATCTGCTAAAATGCGCCTGCTTTCATCTCTTCCACCCCCTCCTTCCCCTCTTGTTAACCCTCCTCCAACAAATCTGAAAACTAATTCAACTGTGCTCTTTGCTAGAAACATTGTAATTGTGATAGCAATTATGTTTTTTATATGTGGCTTACTTCATTTACTTGTGAGATATTTGATTAAGAAGAAAAGATTGCTATCTTTATCTTCAAATTCCCATTTTCAATCTTCAAGATTTCAAGAAAGTGGTATTGATGATGGTTATGGTGATGGTGATGCATATCAGAGACAATTACAACAGCTTTTTAATCTACATGACTCTGGTTTAGATCAAGCTCTCATTGATGCACTCCCAGTGTTTTCTTACAAAGAGTTAATGGGATTAAAAGAGCCCTTTGATTGTGCTGTTTGCCTATGTGAATTTACACAAAAGGACAATCTGAGATTATTACCTTTATGCAGTCATGCTTTCCATATGCATTGTATTGACACTTGGTTGCTATCAAATTCAACATGTCCTTTATGTAGAGGAACACTTTTCACACCTGGTTTTTCTGTTGAAAATCCAGTTTTTGAGTTTAGTTCTGCAAGGGAAGAGGATGATGACAGTCAAGGGCAATTTGGTAATTTCAAGCATTCTGAGGGAAGTATTTGTAATGAAAAGAGGGTGTATTCAGTGAGACTTGGGAAATTTAGAGCAACAAATGGTGGTAAAAGGGAAGAAAAAGAAGTGGGAGAAACAAGTAATAGCAATTTTGATGCAAGAAGATGTTATTCTATGGGATCTTATGAATATGTTGTGAGAGATTCAGATTTGAAAGTGGAATTTGTTCCTAAATGGGGTGATAGTAGCAGGGGTAGTTTTGGTATTAAAGATAAAGGGCATACTTCAATTGATGGTGGTAGTGATGGGAAGAAGATTAGCAACAGAAGCAAAGGTGAGAGCTTCTCAGTTTCCAAGATTTGGCTTTGGTCAAAGAAAGATCAGAGTCATCTAAAAGGTCAAATTCATTCTATTGCACCAAATAGATAATTCATCTGTTGATGTTAGTTTGCTTTTCATAGCTGCAAATAATAGTCATAGTTGACCATTTTCAAAGGTTTAATAGTTCTTATGAGGTTCTTGATTCATCTTCTTTTATTTTTATTAGTTGAGTGGAAATTTATGTGAATGATACTTCTTTCCTTTTCATGATTCACTTTTTGAAAGTTTGCAACATGTTACTCATAACCTTTACCCTTTTAAATAGAATTTTTGTATTTCAATTCTTATTGTGAAATAGCATGGTTGGTGTATATTCCTGACCTTTCACTCTATTTGTTCTTTTAGTATGTATATCCTTATAAACAATTTTGAGTGGTGATTTCAGCACATTTTTTTATAAAATGGTCAATTATGTTTATTTCTAATGGATTAAACAGAAAATAATTAATTAACTTGAAAGCAAAGAGGTCAATCTAGGTTAAATGCGCTAAAAAGTCGTCAAAGGTGTATTTTTTATGCATAAAACATCATAAATCATATCACTCAAATAACTAAACTATGGAATTTTACCTGTTTCGACCTATTACCTAGCATGTAACCAATGAATTTTTAAAGTTAGTGTGTAACCACAAGCGGACTTGTGTAATTTAATTATTTTGGTCTAAAATTCTAAAAGATAATATTACGATTAAATGTAGTTGCTTTTATCAATTTCATCTTTTACCAATCCGTGTTTGACCCGGGTACAAAATTTTCTAGATCCATCATCTAATGTAAGTATAAAATGGGGTTCAAGATAGAATTAACTAGGGTGATTTTAAACCAAACTAGTCTTATTCATGTCTTTGAAAAATGTATTTATAAAATGGGGTTCAAGATAGAATTAACTAGAATTTTAGTGGTTTTAAACAAACTAGTCTTATTCATGTCTTTGAAAATAACATGATATATGTTCCAAGAAATATTGTTGGTGTACATTATTCTGATTTTTGAATTTTTTATTATTTTGTTTTCTAGTGAGTGTGCAATTATGAAGTGGGATCCATGAAAAGGGGAGAGTGAGGGGTATATGATGAGAGGTATTTGATGATTTAACACAAGGGTTGACAAACATTTCATGCCTACATGACTTGTGAAGTTGTGGGTCATAAAATATGACATCAAATTATTTCTTTAGCCACTATCTTCTGTTTTGTCCCTTGTATGAAATAATTTCGGTAATGGTTTCCTTCTAATTTACCCTTGTGTGACAGAACCATGTCTGGACTTATATTTCAAGACCACTAACTTTAATAATGATGATGACAATCATGATGATAACGATGAGTGAGACGATAGAAAAGAATAATAATTTAATTTATGGAAGAACAAATAAATTGTTGAAAATTTGAAGTTTTATAAAAAAAATATATTTAGCTTTCTTTTTTTCCCTTGTTGAATTGTTTTATTTAGTTATAACTTATAAGCAAGATCTTTAGTATGGCCAAATCTACCTTGGGGTCTAAAAGCACAAGTTAAATTTGGGGCTCATTTTTTTTTGAAAAACATAGCTAGCAACCCTTCTCTTTGATCTCTATTTGGACCAATAATGATGGATTGTAAGTTATAGTTTGTATACTTAAAAGTTATATCTATTATCTATATGTGTGTATAAATGATTAAATATAAATATATAAATGAAAATATTTAAAAATAAATAAAAGTGCTCTAAAAGTTTGAGCAAAAGATGTCAATTTATGGAAGTATTTAAAATTAATCTTCACTATTTAGTCAGGGATGTTTGTTTTATAGATGAAAGACTTAAAAAAACGACTCATGTTTAATCTTTAGATTATCTTTTTTACATATTAAATTCATGTACTTCTATAATATTAGTTTGATATAATGTGAATAAGTCGTTCGGTATGTATTTCACCTCTCACATGTTACGTGAGATGATTTAATATGAATGAATAGGTTACCTAGATTTAACTTTTAAGGGTATTAAATCATAAATTTTTTTATGTTCAAACACTAGTTTCAACAACAGTACATGTGAAAGATGTTGGAGAAACTAATTTGGTTAATAACAAAGGAATTTATTTAGTAAACAAAAGTCTTGATCCTTCTCCCAAGAAGAATCAACTTGTTACATAATTGATAGACTCATAGACACATAGAGAGAAAGAAAGCAACCCTTTATATTAAACTAATAAAAGGACAATATATTCTCACTCTCATAGTCTCATGTTTACAAAAACTGCAATATTGTATAACACTTAATACTATATTAATACTATACTGTAATATAAAGGAACTATTCTATCAAGTAAACACAATAAATTATTAAGATATGTTAGCAAAAGATTATTTAATCATCATACTTGTTTTTTGTTTTATAGTTTCCGTTAGAGTTTTGCCAATACCATATACTTTGACACACATAGTATTGTTTTTATATACAATTAAACATAACAATTGGTTTATAACAAAACCGCAACTAAAATGTTAAATCATTTTTGCATTTTATTTTGTTCATCATACACTAAGAGCACTACTTATTCTTCTCTCCCTCTTCTAATTATAGCTTGCACAAAACAACGTTTGCTCATATTTGATGTGCATTGTTTTAAACTTACACTCTATATTTTCTTCTTAAAGTGAAGGTTATAACATATTGATGACTCATGAATGATTGCTATAGAAAACATGGTGTATGATTAATGCGAAGAAAATTGTGGTGACGAAATCGGTCATTGATATTAATACATAAAGCTAACCACAAACTAAAATATGTTACACATGTTAGACACTAAATTTGTTTTAATTTTGGTTTCAAATTCGGCTAGTAAAACCAAACGCTATCTAAATGCTAAAACACATACCAAAAATAAGAACGAGGCAATCATATATAAACCTTTAAAAGCTTGTATACCTAACTAAATAAACTAATATAAAAAAATATCTATAAAACCATTTAAAGTTTAATATTCACTCAATTAAATACAAAATCTTTAATCTGATTATTGTATTTTTTTTCCTATTACACTTACAAGAGCATATATTTGTTCATAATGTACAAAAACCACTTTCCAAACGACTATAGCTTATAACTCCAAATCATATGGAAAAAAAGAGAGAATAAATAAAAAAGAAGAACAACAATAGAACCAAAAATTACACAAAAAACCAGTTCATGTATGGTCTTCACAAGTCACGGGGGAAATTACTGATTTGCCCTTCCTCCAACATATCTTTGTTATTCAACTTGTAGCTTATACGAATGCGCATGATAAGTGATTTCTGGTGAAAACAAAATACAAAATCAAAAATAATGTGAAATGAAGAAAAATGGAAGCACAAACTTAATCATGCGGGCCAAGCCTTGTTAGCTGGTCATGATTGATTCGCTAAAAACTCGAACTGAGACAAGGTTAAACAAGTTTGAGCTCGAGCTCAAGTCAAATTAAAACTCTTTAAATAAACTAGCTTGCGAATTTGCTTCATATACTGAGTCACGAGAGTAACACGAGCCACTTTGTTTATGTAAAAATAAATAAAATATATATATTCAATACATTAAATTTATAATTACATAATAAATGTTATTACGTACGATTATGATGAAAATACTAGATAAATATATTTTATGTTATACGTATAGAAAACTCAAAGCTAGAGCTCTCGATATAAAGCTCGAATCCAGCTCAAGTAATCTTTAATTAAACAAGCCTAGCTCGATATAAAGCTAGCTCATACTATATACATCCTTAAAAAATGAACAGTGATATCATATGGTATTTTTTATGTGGTTCCACAACTCACACTAAGGCATTCCCCAAAGTTACCTATAGTCATTTTTTATGTGGTTCCACAACTCACACCAAGGCATTCCCCAAAGTTACCTATAACTAAAGGAAATTTCAACATGTTTACTTGAAATGTGTCCATAAGGGCTATAACTTTTATTCTATGCTTACAACCTCCTAAAACGTTTTAAGATTATATTATTATTAATATCACAATTTTAGTAACCATATTTAATAAATTAATTATTTAAAAAACAAAAAGGAATTAAAAACAAAGTTTAGCGGTTGAATCGCCCTAACCTATTTTCAACATTCAACTATTATGAAGTAGCTTTGGCCATTAAACACCTATTTTTTACGAGTGATGAGAGAAATGACAAGGAAGTGATCTAGATAATACTTATTGGCGGGTCTCATGAATTACTGGTAATAAATTATCATGGACACCCAAAGCAGAAAAGAAAATTATAAAGACGGACCACGTATGTCCAAAAAGGGATATTTCATAATTTGTAGAACATAGAGCAGGAGTATCATATTATATGTTTTGAAAAAGATCAGATGATAAAATGCATCCTTTAAAAATAAAAAAATAAACGAGGAAGAGTAGTGAATACCTTGCCATGTTGATTGTTGGTAACTCGTAATTTTTGTGTTATTGACCCGTTACCACTTCCAGGAAGAGTGTTACCGCTAGCAGGCTCTAAATGCAACTGAAGGAACTGTGGATTGAAAAATACATCATATAAATACAAGTTGAGATGCGCTTAACTTCCCAAAATACATGTAACTAGAGGTGGTAGGTTCATATTAACGAACATTTAGTCAATTTGGGTTATGTATTATCACAAACGGATAAGACCAAAAGAAATGGGTCAATGCCAGCTAAAGTGTGCCTTTTCTGCATAAAACCTCCGAATCATCTATTCAAAAAACTTGGAATTTTGTTAAGACACACAAAACTTTGTAATCATATTTGACAGATATATTTATTAAAAAGTTAAATAAATTGGACATAAAATGTTTCAAGTCAACCCAACTTGCCCGCCCATTTGCGAATTCTACATGTCAATACTGTCCCAAACAAATACAACATTCCTTATTCACAAATTACCATCCAGAACTTTGATAGTATTGAGAGACAATTTAGATGATTGACCAATACTCAAATACTTCTACTAAAGTACATGCACAACCAAATGTTGTGAGATGACAAAATAGCGCTAAGTGTTGGGAGAGAGTAGTGGAGTACTCTAATTGAATTTCGTAAATTGACAAAATACCCCTAAAATTAAAGTTTTTGTCACACCTAGAATTGTAAGATGACAAAATAGCGCTAAAGTATAAGTTTTCCTCGCATCTAGATTTGTAAAATTGACAATATAACAAACTACCCTCAGAGTTAAGGTTTTCGTCACATTCGCATCAAATGCCAAACATGTCCATGACTCCACTCACATATGTTTTAACAGTCCATGTATGTTTGATTCTTTTGATAGATTCAGGGTCCATTTTTTGTCAATTTGCAAGCTAGTACTCCACTTCTACAAATGGGCGCCCAAAAAATGAGAACACAGGAACTTTTAAAACAATTTCTGTTTAGTTTATGGTTAGGAAGTAGAAACACTTGTTAAAAAACTAATAATATCTGAAAACCCAGTTAAAATTTGAATCTAACATTTAGTTACCCCACAAAAAAGGTTAAACTCATGTAAATAAACATATTTTCCCCTTACCTTTGGTACTGCTGCCTGGAAGATGAAATCTGTATAGATGTCAGAGGACTTGTTTGTAAATGTTGCCTCAATTTGAGTTACTTGTGGGCTTCCAGGTTGCTTAGAGAAATTGAAAATTAGGCTCAATGAACTGCTCTCAAATGCAACCAATGGTGGATAAGCAGGACTATCATCTTCTGTTCATGAAATTAATGGTTAAAAATATCAAATGATTTAACAAAAGTTCCTTAACCCAACTTGAGTCAAACGTTAACCGGAGTCTTTATGGTTGGACAGAATGGAATGACAAAGGAATGGAATAAGTCATTACGTTTTATCATGTTTGGTTGACCTAAAGGAATGGAATTGCCATTCAAGTATATTGTTTGGTATGTCACACATAAGAATTAAAATAAGTTGGGAAACAAAGATAAAAATGTACTTAAATTAAATTTTGTTAACATTATGAGATACTTAAATAACAATTTTTAATGGTTTCATATTAAATGTAGTGTATATATTTTAGTCATATGCAAAATTTAATAAGAGCAAGATTTGAAAAACCAATGGCTTTTGAAGTATGCGTGACCAAGTCCATGAACTTTATTTTTCCATTATGCGTTACCAGGTCCATGAACTTAATTCCATCCCATTAACAACAGCCATAATTCATCAAATGGGAGGAATGGTTCATTTTGTTCCTTTCTGTCAAACAGATATTTTTCTCATTCCGTTGTAGCAGTTACTCCATTCCAACCTCCATTACTGCAAACCAAACACATCATAATACTTACTAGGCACTGTAGGGACAGGACCGAATCCATCTAACAGGTCAATAATTGATGATGCAGATGTGCTTTGTGCTGAGGTCGCCATAGGTGATGAAAGATTATTTAAACCATTAACTGAAGTTTTATTAGCATCTTGACTTATCGATAATATATCAGCTGAAGATGACCCGTTTTGAGCAGGTGGTGACCCGGTTGACAATAAATCCAGCAGATCATCAGTCCCATTTTTCTGTGGCTGACTTGTACCTGAAATGATACAAGTAAGCATAATAATTATTATAATACTAAAAAAGTTAATAAATTATCCAGCTTTCAAATAGAAGAAATGCATTAATAATAAAGGACGTGCGTTGTGTTTAACATTAGCTCCTGCTTTGCGCAGGGGCAGCGGAGGGGCCAGATCGCTTTGCGATGTGATGGACATAGCCTTACTCCACACTTTACGCAGGAGGCTGTTTCTCACTGCTTGAACCCACGAAATATTCATAAATGATAAAAACCTCAAAAATATTCCTATTCGAAAACTTAAATTATTGTTGACATGCATAATGTTGTAATCATATTTCCCTAAATTAGAAAAAAACTGTTCCCTTGCCCCGTACTAAACTGTTCCAACCAGTAACCTAAATTACCCCACTTTTACCCAAAATCTTTCTATTCAAAAGATTAGATTACTGCTTAAATACTATTAATGCTTATAATCATATCTGAAACTTTAATTATATTAAAGAGATGAAAATATTTGAAAAATAAAGATTCCGAGGGAACTCAAGTGACCCAACCATGGTTTTAAAAATCGGTTGAGGCGTGCGCCTCGAGGCGAGGCGCTCAGAAAACGAACATGAGGCGGCGCCTCAAGGAGTTATCTTGTATGTGCGCCTCATTGGGCTGAGGCGGTAAGAAAACCTTATTTATAAGATATATAATTTTTATATATATTTTTTATTTCCGCCACAGGCTTACGCCTCGGTTCGCCTCGAGGCTTACGCCTCATGAGGCGAAGGTAAAACGCCTCGAGGCTCGATTCCGTACTTTTAAACCTTGGACCCAACCCTTCGACTAGCAACATAATTTACCCCATTTTGACATGAAATTGTTCTATATGAACAATCAGATTACTATTGAAATACAATAACGTTTGTAATCATATATGACACTTCGTACATTTTGTTAAAAAAACTAATTTTTTGGACAGAAACTGTCATGTTGACCCATCTGATTTCGATCAGTAACAAAATTGACCCATTTTTGACAAAAATCTAACTAGACGTGTTACCAACCCATCCATTTTGCCACCTATAGCATTAATATACAATATTTTCAGAGGGAAACCTAAAGAGCTTTCGCAAGTACTCAATATAACCTGATTGAGATGTAGCTGACAAGATATCTCCACCAAGTAAGTCCTGAAGAAAATTGGGACCTGAAGAATTTTGTGGTGCAGGTTCATCTGCACTTAAATCAAGCAAGTCTAATAAAGGGGCATCAGCGGTTTTGGGAACACCATTTGGAATCTGAAGTGGGTTGCCCTGTGAGGTGGAAACAACAGCTGGCAGAGAACCAGCCCTCCTTCCACTGTAAGTGGCTTCATCAAGAACTGGCATCCTCTCAACCAGGGCCGACCTTGAAATTGATTACAATTGTAAATATGTTGGCTAAAAATACATAAAGATTCTGATAAGGGTATTAAAAAAAAGCATTCCTCAGAAAGACACTTTTTAGGTCCAAAACCATCATGATTCTTTGAACATTCTACATTAACCAGTAGCAGGTGCCATGTTAGCACCACGTCAGTAAAAAAACCAACTTGTTAAATGTTACGGATACATCACCGCCATGTCAGAAAAGAATCAAAATTGGTCAACACTACTGTAAGGATTAACATAAATGTATTTTAAACTTATGGTTTTATCAAATCTTTTGGAAGTTAAATTGGTGTTTTCTGGTCAAAAATTTGGTTTACTTATCTAATAAATTCGATCAAAAAATTTACTATTAATGCAAAAAAAGCAATCGAAGTTTCAAAAGTTTGATTCAATGCAGACTTCTAAGTTAGCCATTTTCCAGGCGCCAATCAGACATGTCAACTTGGTCAAACTTACGAGCATGTCATCAGAAAAGTAAAACCTGATCAACGTTACTGAAATCAATGTTTATGAAAGTTTGGAGAATATTATCAAGAATATTGGAATTTTACTCTAGGGTTACCTTTTTATGCAACTAGCCCTTTAAAAAAACAAAGTTCTACCAAGCAAATGCCAAAGCAATAATGACTAAATGAAGATGGCTGCATACCTTATATTTTGATGTTTTTCAATTATGGAATCAAACTCAGTTGATCTCTGCTGCAGTTCAAGCAGAAGGCTTCCTTTAGATTGATTGACAATTTCTTTGATTCTCCTAAAAATAACAAACTATGGCATCAGCATATCTACAGGTTCACACTAACATTACAGCAACGAGACAAGTGGTTCAATACTTCAACGAAAAAAGTGGTGGGAAGATAGGCGGCCAGGCAGGTCAAAACCTGCCGCAGGTGGATCGAAACAGGTGAAACGTGTATTTTTTATGGGTCAAAACAGGCCGGGTCAGTTTGGGTTTGACTTGCAAAGAGCTTTATGTCCATTTCGTATAAGATGTGTGTGTGTGTGTCATTAATTTGTCATTTTGTCATAGAAACCATATCATTATTGTAATCCAAAACCTTGAACAAAATGATTTAGGAGGTTGTATGCATTAAAAAATATACACTTTAAGCTACTTTATTTCATTTAACCAATACTCCTTCTGGCTACAAAACTTTGCTTATACCCATTTGAGAAAACGCAACCCCAATTGACTCATTCATAAGTATATAGATCAAACATTTCTAATATAAACTAAGGTTTTGATAAACCTGCAATTTCCGGGCCAAACCATAATGTCAATTTATATATACGCAACAGAAACCTATTTTTTGTTTAATCAAAACTAAACTTACTGTGAACAAGAAGGAAAGCGTGAAGAAAGTTTTAATAAAGCAATTAAACACATTGCTCTGGTAGTAAGATCAGATGTATGGTTTTTGATAGCAAGCTCTATAACATCCACTGCATCGTTCTCTGTTACCTGTGCAACCATAGATTTAAAGAAAACATAGGATGCCAAACTTTACAGCAATATCAAATAATTAAAAATATATGATGATAGCAACAACAGATTGGAGATTAACTCAAAATTATAAGTTGATTGTAGATTAACTGATGAAGATGAAAAACTCACAGTTATAGGTTCCTCCAAATTAAGCATTCCTATATTGTTTACCAACAAGTCACCATATTCTCCGATGCACCATACTGCAACCCTAACAATGGCTTCCTGTTTGAAAAGCAGGCATATATGCATTAATACCCTTGTCATACCGTTATCAAATCACATACTTGTTAATTATTCAACATGAAAAAATAATAATTAATATGTGAAAAAAAATACATTTTGATACAATCTCATTAAGACCTTTAAACTGAGTTCGGCATTAAATACGACATTTAATTTATTTTATTATTCTTTTGTAATATTTCTAATATTATAAACTCATTAAGGTAAAAGTAAAATAAACTGCAACATTGATTAATAAAGAAGTAATGCTAAAAATAAAGCTATAATTACTTTATAATTAAAATAAAACCAAAAATAAAACCATTTACTTCATCTCATCTGTTTTAAATTTTATAAATCAATTAAACAGGCTCACTAAAAGATAATTCATGGTACCTGGTCACCTGAGGTTTGGATGGCTCTATAGAGTGACCGAACTGTATATCCTTGAAGGTTAGTTGCATTGGTTATCACAACAATTAGACCATGCCATACTTCATCTTTTACATAATTTCCAGCCTGTTAAGCATTCACACATGGGGTCTAGTATTCAATTAAGCAAATAAAAAAAAATTCGATCCAAACTTTTTGAGGTTATTCAGTAGAGGTGGAAAGATTGGCGGCTTGGGTAACGGGTCAAAACAGATTCATGTTGAAATGTACTTTTAGTACAAGTCAAAACATGGTGACCTGCAAAACACTAATTTGTCCATTTTTAAGGTTTCCTTTAAATAATTGACGAGTTATAAATTGCAATAAAAAAATTTAGAAGGTTTCATGCACTCAAAGTAAACCTTGAGCGACTTTCACCTCATTTGACCCATTTCCCTTTTAGCTAAATCTTCTGAATTGATCTATTTGAGATAAACCACAACCCAAATAGCCCATTTCAAAGGGAAATATGTTCAAATAGCCAACTCTAATATTTACCTAAGGAAAGAACAAATTTTCAAAAAAAGTCTAAAACTGAGAATATCATGAACTGTACTTAAGGGATGCCATTTAAACAAACAGCAAGACAGAAAACAATCATAAAAAGGCAATCCCTTAATCCAAAAGAACATCAGTTCCCTTCGTTGAACTTATTACGAGCATTTGCCAAATCATATGTTCAAAATCAACTAGGGAGAAAGAAATTTATCACTTGGGAAACCTACTACAAAAAAGCATACCTCACAAAGAACCTTAAGCATCTGATCAATGTACCAAATTTTCTCTGGGGAAAGCCTAGAAAACATATTAATATTGAGTGAGCATAAGACAAGTTTTAAATTGATCTCGTCAGTAATCTTGTTACATTCTACCACAAACCAAAGATATGGTGGTGGCATAAGAATTTTGTAATTATAAAACCAATAACAAGAATTGTCGGTTACTAAATATGAAATCTTTACTTACTTTTCCACAATGGAGCAAATTTTGGCAGTAAGATCTCCCTTGAAATCCTGGTCACTTACTTCCAGATAATCGATTAATTCCTTGGTCAAAGGTTTTACATTGGTCTCATTGACCAGAAGATACACAAGTTCAAGAGCTCTTTTACGAATTGAAGCATCTGAATCCTGAATTAAAAAAAGCATTCTCGTGAGATGCCGGTGTAGTGGAGGTGATAAACTGGCCGGGTTGGTAAACGGGTCGAAATATGGTTCGGTCCAAACAGGTAACCTGGGTACAGGTCAGGTTGATCCGGAACACTTTGTGACCCACAATTATTATCCAAAACAAATTGATTTTTTGAATAAAATGAATTAGGAGCTTTTCTGCATTGCAGCAACACTTGGGAGACCTTTGACTTGTTCATCCCATTTGAATGGCTTTCTTCAAAAGCTACTTTTTTTTTCTATTTTACACACTTCATATAGATAAAACATAGCCTGAAGTAACCCAATCATAAATTAATTACTGGAAAATGCCACCTTTGCAATAAAGTAATGTAGATAAAACTTCATGCATAACTCCCAAAATTAGTACATCCTTGAAAATGCTCAAGCATAAGACTTATCTCAAGTGTCCAAGAAGTAAAAATGATCTATTTGCAGCATTTAGATATCACTACTCTTAATAAATGTACTATTTATATATAAATCATAAGATTACCTTTACACATTCTAATATTGTTGCACGATGTCTTTGCACGGCTTGACCATCTACTGATATTGCTTTCATCAGCATGTTTAACGCAACATATCTGCCATGTAAGACTTAGAAGTTCACAATACTGAACTAAAAATCAGCAGTAGGGAATTTCTTACAAGCCTATAACATATCATGAATACAATAGTAATCACACTATATATTCTGATTTCAACATTTATTTTCAAATGGGTTGATCTGCATTGTCAAATCAAAAAATCTGACATGGAAAACGATGGAACAAGTCAAATTGGATCGACAGTCACCCAAAGAGTATATTCAATTCGTAAAATGTTCTAGATTGTTTTACTTGAAAATTTAGAATATTGTTGTATAATGTAGTTTATGTGATCACATTTAACGGGTTGATTATCTATATAATGTATGATAAATGGGCAGAAAACCCCTTTTTGGTACCTCTATAATATAACATCAATCACATGAACAGACAGAGTTGGTTGTGGCCATTTTCACTGAGGTAACAGAAACTGCATATGTAGGAGGTTGCATACCATATATTCAAGAATTTCAAATTTATACTCTCTCCTTTCAAAGGTGAATGCCCGCATCAGAGTTAACTCATATAAACCGTCTACTAAGACAAGATTTAATTGTTTATATTTCAGCTTTAAATGTACACAGTTCTTCATTTTAAATGTCTGAAAAAAAGTAAACTATGTACATTGAACATCTCATGGTAATCAAAAGAGAATATAAATGTCATGAAGTTATCTACATTTCACCTGAAATTTAAATACAACAGAGGAGACATTTCACCTGATATTGTTGTCACGGTTTGACAAAAACCGCCCCAAAATATTGATTGCAAGAACACGCAAGCCACCACTATCTTCAATACTCATAATAGTTTCTACACATTCATAAAGGATGGCATTTCCTGCATTCTTGTTTGATTCTGTTTTTGTTGCTACCTAGACAGTGAGTTCAAGCAAGTACAGTAAGAAATCTTCATTTTAGGCGCGTTAATACACTTTTATGAGTTAGTAATTTTATGTTGTAATTGTTAAAGCATATATTCATCAAATTCTAATGACTAATGAATATTCTGAGGACTTTAGGTCATTCACAAGTTCCTCTAGTAAAGAATAAAACAAGCAGTCAAGCTAGCCTTGCAGAGAAAGGACTTGGGGCTGTTTGTTTCAGCCTCTTAATGGTTCAGATGTCTGAATGATTCAGCACTTAATCGTTCAGCACTTAATGGTTCAGACCTCTTATTGATTCAACATTTAATCATTCAGAAATTGCCAAACAACCCCTAAACTCTATATTAGACTTAGAGGCAAGATGGGTGGAGTGGGTAAAAGGGAAATGGGTAAATTAATGTCATTCCAAATGGACTGATTCCATCCATTTCATCATACTAGTATATATGTAAAATTTCATTAAGACCACTCATTTATTCGTATTACTCTGTACTTTGTAGGCCACCCAAGTATGTATGTGACCTTTTTTGTACCAACTCCGATCAAAAACATGCCACATGGCAAAGATGCCCTTAACCTTATGGAAAGACGACAACTATAACATAGAACATGTTGACACCTCATCAAATTTTCTTGTCTTTTCAGAACGTTAAATGACAAATATCAACCAATTTTTAAAGAAAACACCCGATCAACCTTGTGGACCCATTTCAATTTTTGCTAAGTTTTTACAGCGACATGCATTCATTGGACACACTGTATATAAAATACAACCCAAAGTAACTCATTTTCAGCATATAGGTCAAAATTGTTACCTCTATTTTTAAAAGTTGTGACAAATTATACCATTTAAAAGATGAAAGCTGACCTGTGCAAGAACATCGTTCATGAGTTCACTAGCATCAGCATCTCCATGACCCAAGATTCGTAAAATCCGCAATAATCTTATTTGCAAAAAAGGGTCAGCAATTCCAGAAATGTCATATTCAGGAGCATATGGACTGTTCACTGCATCCTTCAAAACTTTAACCAATCCCTCCGTGCATTTCTACATTACAGAAGAATTTACGGAACTTTAAATGATATTAAAATAGTATAAGCAACTCATTCTTAGAGAAATTTATATGCCTTAAGAAATCAAAGGAAAGCACAAAAGAAAAGGAGGACGAGGTGTATGAGAAAAATCTGATAAAAGGTATGTTTACTTTAAAAGTGGCCCTCAAATCTAATTTAATCTTCTTATATCTCTAGAAAACTCAGAATATTTACTGTCATATTACTTCTGCTTCTAGATAAACTTACAATTAAAGAACTTGCTAGTATTTTTGTTGCTGATTTCAAGACTTTCTTGTTCCAAGGATAACCTTCTCTGTATTATCATATTAACGTAATATTTTTAACAATCTATATATAATGCTTTTTTCCGCCGTGTTTTTACAAAATGCTAATATGATGTTAATATTGTGTCATTACAGCTGCACTTAGGTTCCAAATGCCTTTTGTTTCTTCTCATTTATCAATGTTACAAGCTTAACACCAGATTTGCAGATAAAAGACTTTTTTCATCAATATATACTGGAGAAACTAATAATCAAAACATGTCAATCTACCTTCCTGAAATATTCAAGGGCTTCTTCACTGACTGTACACAAATCTGCACAAAGCTGGATAGCAGTTAAAAGAACTCCATGGTGCTTTTCTTTGAGTAAGGAAGCAACAGGATTTACAAAATTTTCTGCAAGATCGGGGACTTTCTTTATAATCCTTATAGAGCATAACGCCGCCTGTTCATTGTAAGAACATAGGTAAGTACTTTTTCAATATTACTTTTCTTATAGTAAAATTGATATCGAACAATATATTTTAGAAGAAAGAGTCAAAGCATTCTTGGTTATAACATATTGTTTGCTTCCCTCCTATGTATACCAGAAATTAAGATAGGAAGAAGTTACTAGAAAAAGGTGTGTAGACCATAATTGGAAACCAGAAAGTAAAAAAACAAGAAAAAACCAAGTGTGGTCACACATATCATTTATCCAAACAAGTAGAGGTGTCAAGGTCGGGTTGGATAACAGGTCAAAACTTGTTCAGCTTGAAACATGCCCACTGTTTTTATGGGTTGAAACATGGCAACCAGGGTTATTTACCCACGAGCACGTTTGGTACACTTCCTTTTATAATTAGTGTGTTACTTATGATCACAAAAACAATACTACAGTGATATTAATCCGGATCAGTAACTAAAAAATGATTTAGAAGGTTGTATGACTAAAAATAGATTTGCTAATATCTTTGTTTGCCCATTTTGGAAGAAAGCAATCCAAACTGATGCACTCATAAGTAAATGAGTCAGAATTAACAAGACAACATGATATGAATACATGGTGATGACAATCACAAGCATTTCAAGATAAAGGGTATACTCATATCCAATATAATCATATTCCAGTCACATAAATACAACAAAAATAATAAAATAAGATTCATGACTGAGCAGACTCCTTTTCTGATGTGATCAAGAAACAAGAATCACATACTTCGTGTAGTCTACAAATTTATCAACAGAACAAATACCACGGCTATAAAGGAGCACAATAATTGTATAAGGAATCATTGTTAGACTTCAAGAAAGATAAAACCGCAAAGTCTAGAGAATTCTTTGTTATGAGAGTTCAACCTACGGTAGTAATGCATATAGGTTGGTCAAGTAGCATATTTGCAGCAGATAATGTCACAAGCTACAACACAATAGTACGCATGGCAAAGCACAACATGGCATGACTAAGCAAGTGATAATTTATATGGGTTAAAAAGAATAGCATTCAACATATTTGTTCTAACCAACTTTCTTATCTTCTGATTTCCTACAAAATGTGAGGTCCACACTAACATTATGTTATGTTTTGTAAAACGTGCCTTAGTTGATATGATCTAGCATACACATCTTTTACAAAAACAAGTTATTGGGATTGTAACTAGCTTACAAAAAGATTCAAATGATTCAAAAAAAAGATGCTCTCATTCAACAAGGTCATCTTTGTTAATTGTTATTACTCTTCAATCTAAAAAGAAATAAGGTAGGTAGGTGCTTAATGCTAAACACATACCAATCTAGCAAAATTATTGCAAACAATATACTCCTAGGCATATGTCTTACATAGAAACAAAAATAGAGCCATTAGACGCCCTTGGTTATGCATCAAAAAATATTTTCGTTAACTTACTTTCTTCCGAACATTTGGATCTCGAAATTGCAGAAGCCTTTCGACTTCAGGTGCAAGATCACGAGCCATTTCAGCAGAAGATATATTGCCCAATGCACAAAGAGCCAGTCCCACAATATACTGATTGGTATGGTTAAGATCTCTGTAAAATTGCAACAGAGGCTTTATTATATCATAAGAAGTTTTAAAAAACAAAGTACCAAGTCTAGAAGGCAAGCATTTATGTCGCCATAATACTATAATATATAAAAGATGTAGGGTTGAGAAAATGAGTGGGTGGAGTAACAAAGATCATATTGAAATGGTTTGTTTTCAGTAGGGATTGAAAGAGGTCACACTAGGTTGGGTTCACCTGAAAAACATTTTTGTCCATTTTTTTTAAAAGTTGGTGCGTTTAAGATGACTACAAAAACTGTTTTACTACAATAATAATCAAACTATAAAAGAAAATGGTTTAAAAAGTTGTAAGCACTAGAAATGCACTTTAAATGACTTTCAACCCATTTCCCTTTTAGCTAAAATTTTCATTTGACCCGTCAGGTCCATAAACAAAATTGACCTATTCATATGTAAATGAGTTGTCACTGTCATCTCTAATAAGAAGTGGAAGGTAGGTACATACTGCTTTAATGAATTGGTGACTAGCATCAAAACTTCTTGTCTTTCATCTAGAAGCAACATAAGTCCAAGATATCCTATTCTCTTCTCCGGGAATCCTGAGGCTGCAATTAACTTGAGGCATTCCATTTGACCAAAATGTGTGGGATACCCTAACATGTGAATAAACATGAGCTTTGCCAAATTACGGTGTCGATAATCATTGTCATTATCACTAATTGCTGCACGAATGGAAGCACACTCTTTTCTAACAACAGCACGCTCCTCTGCTGCAGTTTTACAGGCACGTATTGCCCGAATCATGTCCCTGCAAAAATAATACATCAGCAGTAATAATATTAAGTCATTATCCCACAATCTACTAGGTGTGGTTATGGTTATGGTTATCCCACAATCTAAGCATTGTCATGTAAACCAAAACAATTACTTTTAATATTTGTTAGCAATCAAAGTGGTACGCAGCGGAATCAATCAACACACACACAAATGATTATTACGCAAAAACTGAAAAATAAATGAACAAGACAAATTTATAGTGGTTCAGTCGATGTGACCTACGTCCACTTGCTGCAACTAGAGTTTCTCTTTATTTAGGAGCTCAAAGATCACAATTACATTACGGGTATATATAGGTAAATAACTATGGTTATAAACTTGGAGACTAAGAAAAAAAATGGGCCCCGTCATTATACAACTAAAACCGGTCCTTCCTTGCTTCTCCATGCTCCAATCAAAACAAGCCCAAGATCAAAGGCGTCACATAACCCAACAATATTAACCGAGACACGTGAGCCAAGGAATCACGATGAAAATGGGTTTGATAACAGGATGATATGGGATTTGCAATGGGAATGGGCATATATTTATACACACAATCCTTTAGGTGGTGGCTATGGAGGATTCTTTTTATAAGAATCAACCTTGTTCCCTCGCATCCATACCCTCAAGCCAATGAAACCTAAACACTATCAAAGTCATACCCTCGAATAGAATACCCCTTTTGTTAGGATAAGTCTCGCCATGATAATGTAATTGAATACAATTTCTTTTCTTCTTTATATATACATCTTTCTAAATTTGTTGTCATGTAGTTTCACCATTTTACAACAAAAAAGTATAAAAATTCTACAACAACGAGTTAATTATGTTGATAGGAGTAAGAATCTTCACAAGATAAATCAGTAAGTATGAGTTCACACAAATTTAGATATACCCACGAAAAAGAATCTATTAGTTTTACTTCTCAGTTGCCTTTTGAATAGCTTCTCAAATGTACCTGGTCAACGGTTAGTGTTTGGATGACTACAAAGTAGTTGTGAAACCACAACTACTATGCTTTTTATAACATGAATAGATCACACTCTCTGGCATCCAAATATCTTCGCCAACAATTCATCAATTGAACGAGGCGCTAGTTCATGTCTAATCATTATTCCGGTTCACAACGAACATCTCCCTATTCAATTCTTAAAATCCTACTTTGACTAACTTACTTTGCAAAGAGGAGTTAGTTATGGCACTAATGGTGTTGGATTTGCAATATATCTCCGCATTGCTGCTATCTAAGATTATAACGCGTGTTACTTTATCATTAAAAATCATGACAGTTTTAGTCTACCATCCCTACTTGGATACAAGTTGTGTACTGAGATGTGTTTTTAGCGTCCTGGACGTATGTTGGATGATAGCTGGATTACATTACTTTAGGCACCCATGACCCACCACAGCTAAGCCCAAATTTAAATAAATGTATGGTTAACATTATAATGGACATGAATATACGAATATGAATCTCTTGTGTCTCTGCCAATTTGTTACGTAGAGCTACAACAAGGATATGCTACAAAACTAATGAGATTATAGCAAGCAAGATGAACAAAGTGAATATTTCAGTTCTTTCATTTTCTATAACTTAAAAAAACTGTTACATGCGGAAACAAATCCCTGATGTAGAAGAAGTTATGTGATCAAGCTGTAGTTCATTACCCAATGGGTGATTATGTAAATTGTGAACCTACGTTTGTGATCAAGCTTCACAAATCACAATACTGTAAATAAAGAGTAACTACAAACAACTTCCCAACTTTCACCATAGTTGTAGTTCATTAAGATGAACTTCACTCATTATGTTATTAGAGCTCATGTATATTCAACATTTAGCAACCTAAACATTCCTACACTCAATTAAATCATTTCATATGCTCGATAACTATTCAATTCATAAACAAAACACGAGATCACACACAGTCGTCCAAATCAGGTCAAAATAGATCGAGCAAAAACAACTCACCTTAGACGCGTCTCCGACGAAAAAGGATTCATAATTGAGTCCGTTTGGAGACCACGGGAGAGCTCGATCAGATCCAGAATATAGCTGAACGAATATGATTATGCAGAAGCTATGAATCCAATCGAGATCTGTAGGGGATCAACTACAGCAATCTGTGTATAGCAAATTAAGATCTGATAACCGATTTGATCTCCTTGTGCAACATGAAGATTAAATGATAACAATGGCGAATCTGGAATTCTGCATCAAAATTCTTCCATTTTGATAGATGATAATGAAGTGCAAAGTGTTTGTGTGTGGTTTGATGGGTTTTTTTATATGTAAAATGAAGAACTCACCTCTGCAACCTAGATTCATATGATTTATTGTTAAAACCCTTAGTCCAACCCAATGGATATCAAGAAAATAAATTTTAAAAAAAATGTATAAACAAAATACAACTTAAAAACTTAAAAACTTTGGTTTAGTTAAATTAATAATTATAGATTGTTTACAGATATCTCATTTTAGGTTATAAGTTATGGGCATTTAAAACATGATTAGAAGTTTTAAGGATTAAATTAATTATATGTTTTGAATCAGGCAAAATTAAACTTGCATTACCTTAAATTACCGATAATAAGTATAATTGTACCAATAGAGTGTGTGGTTGGATGTAAATAGTTTAAGAATTGTAGGTTAATTTGTTAGCATCGCTATAAAAGACAGTTAGAAATAAAATTAAAAGAAGTCTAGTGAGCAAACTTCCGGCGTTTATTCAACTTTGTTGATTAAAATTATGTTTGTGTCCGAAAACATAAACATAGTGAAATTAAGATGATTATCATGTCACTATCTATGTCCTTTTTGTAAATTACATTGAATTCAACATGAGTAGTGGTTATAGTATCATCGTGTTACCACTAAAACATAAATACATTATTTATTCAATGCAAAACAAATACATGTTCAATACTATATTAGCATCTCGTGTATTACATAACTAGTAAAACATTTACTAACAAGCCATACCAGATTTATAAGTTGTTATGTGTGACTTATGATTAAGTTACGTGAGAGTAAAGTTGGATACAAACATAATAAATGGTTAATAAAAATACCTTTCTATTATTTTGGGGTTTATGTAACATAAACAGGTTAGTTATCAAGTGTGGTTTCATTACTTGTTGGACTTTCATAACTGTATTAACACCATATCTATTTTCACTTCGTCTTCCTTCATTTTTGCGTGTTCTTTCACTATTTGTTTAGGTCACTTTGGCGTCCTTTTCTCTTTTTTTTTGTCTTAGTAAACAATTATCGAAATAATTAAAAACATGACATAATAATAATTACTAATAACATACTTAAAAGATATTTACAACTACTAAAAACATGACAAAAAAACTACAAGCCGAGACGTTAATGATCTTTGCCTTCAAAATTTCGGCACCTTCTAGATTATCGCTTTTATCGTGATACGTTTAAGCCATCCTTGTAGTTTGAAGGTTCTTCTAAACGAACTTTTATATTAATTTTGTACCTCCTTGTACTTCGTGCTACAATATTATTTAAACAAAAGTTCATCCAATTTAGTGGCAATGAATCAAGTTGGGCTTAGCGTTGGGTAGATGATATGGGTTTAAGTTTGGAATAAACCTATAATTGGTTGCTGGTGATATCGATTCAAACCTCCACACGACACGTGTTTTTGATGCTATTGGGTCAAGTCATATTGTGATCGTTGAGAGATGGAATGAAGAACATGTCGCAACAACGTGAATGTTTAATTAAGATAACTATCACTGCATGTGTTTAGCTACGATTATTGTTATTATTAGTGTTTTGTAGAGATGTGTGGTTTTGAAAACGTGTATTTTAAATTTAAATAATACTAATTACCAATTTATTTCTAGATACTTGTGTGATACACTATGCTATTGTCATTGTACATTAAAAAACACAAACTTTCTTAGCTAATTATAATTACAGAACTTAAAAGTTTTTATACACAAATTACAAGTATTTAATGCATATTATATTATTTTGTCTTTTAGTATTAATTATACATTTACACCTTCCATTTTAACCAACATCTTTTTTTTTCTTTCTTTATATAATTTATATTCTACCACTAAATTCTAATAAAACTATCACATAACGAATCTCGATTTAATATTTTCATAAATTGATGTTTTTAAGTCCGTTTTTATACAAGATTTGGATGTTTAATATAGTCTACTTTTAGAACCAAGCACTCCTATCGTTCATTTCCACCGCAGCACACATTCCATTGCAACGCTAGGGGTGTAAAACTAGTTATGTTCATTTTACATGTTCATTTTCGCATATATGTTAGAAAAATCCAATATCTAACAGTTATATGTAAACATAAAAAAGTAAATGACATCAAATAATTACGTGAATAAAGTTCATGTCATTCATATGATTAGACTTTGATCGTTATAGTAATTCGTTATACTAGTTTAACATATATTTTGCTACGAGTACCGTTTAATCCAACTCAAATATTTCAAACAATCTTAGAAAGGGTCCCAACACAACTACTAAAAAAGTTCAAAACTTAATGAGCACTTTAATTTGTGAACTCCAAAGCCCATGAGATTGCTTATTTTGTCAAAAAATAACTTTGAAAAATTATCTTTTAAAAATTAATCATATTAACTTCTTAAAAATAACTTATTATCAAACATACTTATTAGCTTAAGTTAATAAATTAAAAGTTAATTAAAAAAATTAATTTACCAAATATCTTTCTATGACACCTAACTAGACTTGTACAAACCGGTTCTAAAACCCAAACCGGTTCGGGTCCCAAACCGAAACCGGTTTGGTCAATATTGGTCAAAACCGGTTTGGCCCCAAACCGGTTCGGGTCCAAACCGGTTTCAAATCCTTAAAACCCAACCCTATCAAACCGGTTTGGGTCGGTTTGGAACCGGTTCGGGCGGTTTGAAACCGGTTTGGGTCGGTTTGAAACCGGTTTGAATGCTTGGAAATGTAAACCGCTTACGAAC
>BJCM01000957.1:0-18927 GCA_018326385.1 Flaveria bidentis | reverse complement strand
CCCCCCCCCCCCGGCCCCCATATGTATATGTATGTGTCCTGACATACGGATAGGGAGCAACTGAAGCGGTCGAGTATATCGCGATTTAATGATCGGCTGGGATGAAATATTATATAATTCAAAAACTTTTCTACAATTCTAAATTGTAATTGGTTGTAAAGTTAGAAAACATTTCATTTTATTCCAATGTGCCCTTTGGTAAGGATGGAAATGGGGCGGGTTAGGACGGGTTTAGATACTCCCAACCCCATACCCATTTATAGAAGTCCCATACACGGCCTAAAACCTATCGGGTATTTATTAAATATTTACCCATTGGGCATCAGGCATGCCCGTGAGTAATTGGGTATACCTGTTTATTTCATGAATAATGTTTGTTGGGTATACCCATCGAGTATCTCTTCGACATTTCGATCAAATCTCTTTGTCGCTCTTTTGAACCAAAGCTATTTGTTAATTTATGGCCTGTTCATTTTCAATAATGGATAGGGTTTAAAAGAGATTCAAAAGTCTAATTGTCGACATGTTCAACTAGGATATTAGAAGAATAATCGAATGAGATAAATATTGGACCTAAAGAACTTGAAAGTTGATTTTCGGACTTGCTTGGCTAAGACAATAATCTTAGACAAGGAGAAGAACGACAAATAGAATTGCACAAAAATATCATCTTCCGGATAATAAAATACTATCAAAATAACGAATACTTAATATATATTTAAAATAAGTAAAATATAAAACTAATTTCGGGTATATAATCATATAAACGAGTATGCTTTTAATCGGGTAAACTGGTATATCATGTAATTCCATACTTGTCCCAAACTTGTGAAAATAATAAAAAGTAATCACATACCCACTTACCCGACCCCAATGTCTCGGGTTTTGGGTATTCCCATCGAGTTCGGGTTTGATTGTCATCCTTATCTTTTGGTGTTGCTTGTATTTGCAAGTTAGATTTTTTTCTTTTTAATATTATTTAAAATTTAGAATCACTATTACTTAAATTTTATATTCCTTTTATAGCTTTAAAATATATATTATCTTCTTAAATCTTAAATATATTGTTACGCCATGTTTAATTTATGTTTCGACTTAAGTCTCACTCAAAATGAGCTGGTTGAATATAATGTATTTTTACTTTTTTATTTAATTTTGAATTCACTTCTGTATGCATTTTTGTGACATATTTATTTTTATCTTAGTCTCGATATAAATTTTACTTGAGATCAACCGAGTTCGATATGATATGTTTAACTTTTATTTTCAGAATATACCATAAGGACGAGTTAAATATAATATATTTTTAGATTTCAAGAACAACTTTTTGAATGTCCCTTGTGTGTCATACATATTTGTACCTATGGTTCCACATAAACTCTATTAGAAATCAAGTCGTTGGACCATGCGGGCAAATCCCACTAGTATGTATATATGCATAATTGTGTGTGTATGATGTGTTCTTTATAAATGCATGTATATATATATATATATATAAATATGTATATATATATGTGTGTATATATATATATATGTATATGTAGGTACCGTATACATATATAATATATGTGTATCATGTATATATATATATATATATACATATATATATATACAAATTAGCCGGTGAGTAAACATAGGTTTGAATACATATATAGATTGATTAAATAGATTGAAAAAAATTCAATTCACATGGCAATGTCAAGACTTATAATGCAATAGTGTAACATAAAAGACAAACCGGCATAATCAAACCTAATGACTGAATTGACTCGGTTCGCAGACAAAACTTTATAGAATGAATGATTTTGGTTTTAATCACCACGTGACTAAACAAATGAGGTGGGTTTGTCAAACTAATAGATCTATCATTGTTACCGTGGTTGCATAAATTAGTGATTGTATCATCTGGTTTATCTAACTATGAACACATAATTGCAAGTAATAATATAGAATGTCTTGAATTGAATTTAGAATGAAATAGAATAACAATGAATAACAATGATTGAATATAGAATCACATGATTTTTCCTAAAATATAAAACACAAAAAAGGGCAATGAATACTCACTTGATAATTATAAGCATTTTGGAAATGATAGAAGGTTAGGTTTGATATCAAAATATCCTCATATTTCAACCTAAGGTTTGGTGTCTCGTAATTAGAATAATAATGAGTGAAGGACTAGATAGGGATTAGGGTTCCAATTGAGATTTAGGGTTTTAACAAATAGTTTAAAACTAAAATAGTATATTGGCCAAATAAAATAGAATAAATTTATTAAGTAATTAAGATTGAAATAATAATAGATCACTAACAAAATTGAATGTTACTTAAATATTTAATTTCTGTTACTTAAATATTTAATTTATAATAATTGATTAAGTAATTGTTGAGTATTAAAGTGTGAAAAAGAAATATTATTTTAATAATTAATTAAATAATGATTTGGTCAAATAATCAATTGAATAATTAATTATTTAAATGATTTATGAAATATTGGTTTAAAAGGATTTTAAACAATTTAGGTTAGGCTCAAAGTGATTTTTATAAAATATAAAACTTATAGATAAGTTTTGTTAAACATTTAAACCCTTAAAGTTAAATAAGAAAATGAGATTATAAATTTTAAAATTTTTAGAGATTAGTATATAGTTTCTAAAATAATATTAATTAACCAAACAATTTTTATATTAATGTTATGATATAATAATAATTTTTGAAATCTAATTTTTATAAAAAACTGTTTTATATATATATGCGGGTGCCCAGGTTCGTACCTGGGTCGCCCGTATGTATGTGTGTGTGTATGTTACTGTTGGGCCAAGGCCCCGAATCTAATTTATTTTGGTTTTTAATTAACAAAGAGATTATCTTAAACAAATCCCCAAATGACATAAGAACCATAATTCGATTTGATCAAAATTGAACCAGCAAGCGATGGTGTTGATGAAATCAAACATAGGGTTTTTGATTCTCATTAAAAGCGAGTGTGTGTAACTAATTTACCTGAATAGTTTGAAATGGAGGATGAACAGATGAAAGATGACAGCGATCAGTTTGGATTTGATTCGAGATGCAAACGATGATTAGAATCCAATTAATTTCGTATGAAGCTTTTGAGGGTGCTTATGATTCAAAGCCCACCTTCAATTGTTGATTAAATTTCTCAGAAGATGGTGTTAGATTAGGTTGTAGGTTCGAGGTACAAATGGTATTCGAGGGGGATAAATGGGTCTGTTTCGTTTGTAATTGAAGTTGCAGAAGGTTCAAAGGGATTGATTCGAAGGTTTCACCATGATTTTATAGTCGCGATTGTGACTGTTTCAAATCAACCGAGTTTAGGATTTGTTCGGGATTTTCGGGTCTTGATTTGATTGTAATTACATTATGTTAATAGCAATTGTTGATATGTTTAAATTCATAATTCTCACAGGAGCGTTTTTGGTTAGTTAATTCGGTTGATTGTGTTGGTGACCGAGATGAAACCGATTGGGATTTGAATGTGATGTTTGGTTTCGATTTGAATATGATAAACAATCGATTAAGTCCAATTAAGATAGGTTATGAGTTCGAAACAGAAAGGTGAGGATATTTGGAAGTTTCTTGACAGAGCGAATATAATCATAAATTGGATTGAGCTTTTGGCTGACAAAATTTTATATTTCATACGGTGCAAGATGATAGGTTGGTTTTGTCACGAGTTAGTGCAAGACAAAAAAATCAATACAAACATGACTTGATGAATGTGAGAAAGACGTATAAAAATAGTTTGGGCATTAACATCAATAACGTAAATGCTAAAGATACAAATTTTATTGGCATTAACATCAATTAAGACTAAAGCTTATGGGGTATTGGTTGGGAACGTGATATTCACTACATCATTATTGTTTTGAGCTTGATGAGTATTGATGTTAAAAGCACACCCTTGAGCCACTGAAACAATGTTAACGAGTTGGGGGCATTGGTTGCGAAAATGATTCGGATCGCCATGTTGGTAGCATGCACGACCTTGGGTAATCATAAGAGGATGTTGAATGATAGGTGCATTAACTTGAGCCTTAGCAAAATTCTTGCGTGTTGAAAGTATGACCAAAATAACCACAATTGGTGCATTGACGACATTATGCATGAACAGGATGGTGATACTTTCATTTGTTGCATTGTGGAAAAGGTCTAGTATATGATTTCTTTGTCAGGGCCTGATTAACAAAAACCGATGGATGAGTTGGTACAACTTGATTAACTGGAACGGTAGGGGTAACCACAACAAAGTTTTGACACTTAACCTTCCTCTTCTTATCATTAGAAGTTCCAGGCTTGTCTTCCTTGTTCATTTCAGTGGAAGGCTTCTCAGTTTCCTTCTTACTTCCCTTCCTTGTCAATGTTCCAGCTTTGACATGATCATCGGTTAATTGGGCAACCAATCGGATAGTGTCTTCCAGCATTGTAGGATTTCTACCCCAAACGGTATCTTAAATCTGCATAGGAAGACCACTGATGTATTTCTCAATGGCCCGAGACAAAGGAGTGACTAGATGAGGAACAAGCATACTCAATTCATAGAATCTATTAGTATAGGCTAGGTTTTCTCCATTTACCTGGGATAAATCCCAGAATTCAGCTTCTAGTTTCTTGATTTCATTTCTCAGATAGAATTCCCGAGTCATGAGTTCTTTGACTTTATTCCAAGTCAATGCCATAGCAGCATCAGTTCCACGGGTTTGTTTCTCCTCGTTCCACCAAGTGAGTGCTCTTTTTTGAAGTACATTTGTATCATAGCAAACCTTAAGATTCTCGGGACACTCAGTATGGAGGAAAGTGTTCTCGATGCTCTCGAACCACTATAAAAGACCAGTGGCTCCTTCGGTCCCGCTGAACTTGGTGGGATTGCAAGAACTAAAGTGCTTGTATGTACAAGCTCGTGGAGGAATAGGTGCATCTCGGTTTTCAATAGGGTTAGTGCCTTGATTAAGGTGGGTAAGCAGTGTCGGGATGACCGCAACAACTTCACGTGCCACAATGGCAGCAATCTTACGGCCGGAGTTTCCAGATCGGGATCGGTTTTTACAAGAAGGCATGCTAAAAGAGATAATAGAAAACTTTTATGAGAATCGGATAATGGGTTTTATAATTTTAGAAAGATAAAATCGATGATAAGATGATTTTAAAATAACAATGAGATGTTTCGAGTGTAATCGTTCGGTTAGCAAACTAAAGCAAATATGTTGAGTTATCAAAGTATTAGGTCAACTATAACCTTAATGAAGACATGCGTACCTATAAGCGGACACTCACCCCAAGGGTTCCCAGGTAAGGTAAATGGATCCATCGGTTGATATGGATTTATATGAATACCTTTCCTAGACAGAACATCTCGAGATACAGGTATCCCACTCTTCCAGCATTGCATGTTTTTAGTCATGTGACACAGACTTTGACGGGATTTGAAAACCATGAATAACAATTAAAAATTCAAATTTGAAAACCTTTTGATTTAGGCACATAATGCCTTAGAATATGATCAGAGAATCATGTGTGCATTGATTGAAATCATGGTATAAGAATAATCACATAGTGTATATAATCATATAATCATGTATAACCATATAAGGCATATAAAACCCTATCTAAGCATAATAAACATATGAGATGACTCATGTTTAAGGGTACTTAGTTATAGTCTAGGTCATTCCAGTTCTAATAATCTAGTTCCCTATAACCATGGCTCTTATACCAATCTGTCACGCCCCGACCGACGGCGGAATCATCGGGGCGGACGAATGTGAATCGATTGCTCATAGCACATGGTAGTAAATACGTTGAAATAATATTAAATGACATTTTCATTGAATAAACTAATCAATCAATTCAATACAATCAATTAATAACATAATAAAAATTGTATTTAACTTTGACTAAGTCCAAATCCTAAGTGTACATTTAAAAGTCCACTAATCTTCATTCCTGAAATCATGTGAGAAAGTAATGAGTCAGCTAACAAATTAGCAGGTGAGTAAACATAGGTTTGAATACATATATAGATTGATTAAATAGATTGAAAACAATTCAATTCACATAGCAATGTCAAGACTTATAATGCAATAATGTAAAATAAAAGACAAACCAACACGATCAAACCTAATGACTGAATTGACTCGGTCCCCAGATAAAACCTTATAGAATGAATGATTCCGGTTCCAATTAACACACGACTAAAAAAATGGGATGGGTTTGTCAAACCAATAGATCTATCATTGTTACCGTGGTTGCATGAATTAATGATTGTATCAGCTGATTCATCTAACTATGAACACATAATTGCAAGTAATAACATAACATGTCTTGAATTGAATTTAGAATGAAATAGAATAATAATGAATAACAATGATTGAATATAGAATCAAATGATTTCCTCAAAATATAAAACACATAAAAAAGACAATGAATACTCACTTGATAATTATAAACGTTTTGTAAATAACAGAAGGTTAGGTTTGACACCTACATATCCTCACATTTCAACCCAAGGTTTGGTGTCTCGTGATTAAAATAATAATGAGTGAAGGACTAGATAGGGATTAGGGTTCAAATTGAGATTTGGGATTTTAACAAATAGTTTAAAAATAATATAGTATATTAGCCAAATAAAATAGAATAAATTTATTAAGTAATTAGGATTGAAAAATAATAGTTGAACATTAATAAAGTTGAATATTACTTAAATATTTAATTTATAATAATTGATTAAGTAATGGTTGAGTATTAAAGTGTGAAAAAAAATGATATTTTAATAATTAATTAAATAATGACTTGGTTAAAATAATCAATTGAATAATAAATTATTTAGATGATTTATGAAATATTGGTTTAAAATGATTTGAAACAATTTAGGTTTGGCTCAAAGTGATTTTTATAAAATATAAAACATATAAATAAGTTTTGTTAAACATCTAAACTCTTAGAGTTAAATAAGAAAATGAGTTTATAAATTTTAAATTTTTCAAAGATTAATATATAGTTTCTAAAATAATATTAATTAACCAAACAATTTTTATATTAATGTTATGATATACTAATACTTTTTTATATCTAATTTTGATAAAAAAAAAACTATTTTAAGTATATATGTGTGTGTGTTACCATTGGGCCAAAGCCCCGAATCTGATTTATTTTATTTTTTAATTAACAAAAAACATTATCTTAAAAAAATCCCCAAATCACATAAGAACCGTAATTGGATTTGATCAAAATTGAACCAACAAGCGATGGTGCTGATGAAATCAAACATTGGGTTTTTGATTCTCATCTAAAAGCGAGTGTGTGTAATTAATTTACCTGAATTGTTTGAAATGGAGGATGAACAGATGAAATATGATAGCGATCGGTTTGGATTTGATTCAAGATGCAAACAATGATTAGAGTCCAATTAATTTCATATGAAGCTTTTGAGGGTGCTTTTGATTCAAAGCCCTCCTTCGATTAAATTTCTCAGAAGATGGTGTTAGAGTAGGTTGCAGGTTTCGATTAAATTTCTCAGAAGATGGTGTTAGAGTAGGTTGCAGGTTTGAGGTACAAATGGTATTCGAGGGGGATGAATGGGTCTGTTTCGTTTGTAATTGAAGTTGTAGAAGGTTCAAAGGGATTGATTCGAAGGTTTCACCATGATTTTATAGTCGTGATTGTGACTGTTTCAAATCAACTGAGTTTAGGATTTGTTCGGGATTTTCGGGTCTTGATTTGATTGTAATTACATTATGTTAATAGCAATTATTGATATGTCTCCCCCGTCATTCCAACACCAACACGAACCACACCTGAAAACCCCAATATCCCACAGAATAGACCAAAACATCATCGACAATGACAATCCATACACCAAGTCAAACCGAACTTGAAAACCCCAATACTAAACCAATACAGAACTATATCAAACCTGAGACCCGGTTAACCTGAAACTAAGAGGCACAAATCGAGCCCCCAAACGACCGGGGAAAGCACCAATCAAGGGTCGTAACAAAGGCCCGCCAGATGTTCAACTTCTCCCTCTTACCGCCATACCCAAGAAACGCCCGTCTCATCCACCACCCCCACCACTATGTCGGACAAAGCCGTACAACCAAAGAGATTAGACGCACCGATGGAAAAAGGGTGTGAGGCGGCAGAGAGCGGCGATCGACGATCGACGGTGGTTGAGAGCGATAGTCGGAGGTGGAAGGGAGAAGGCTGTCCACAGTTGAAAAGTAAGAAATAAGGTGAAAACCCTATTTTATAATATGAATGAGCATCATGCACTTGTACACATTGCTTCATAACATATACGCGCATAAACAACTTGTACACAACGCCTAACAATTGGTACAACAACTTTTCATCAAGTTGTTTTATTAATAGATAGGATAATTAAGGTAATTATTTAATAGGAGTGAGTGGTGAGAAATTTTTGATGAAAATGATTGTAGTATTAACACGTATAATCTTAAGATAAATTTTTAAGTAAAGTAGGAAGATAGGAAGATTCACGTAATTATATTTATATAAGTTAATTTGATGTATGTTTGTTATATCAAAGGGTAGGGGTTTGGTTATTTATTTTTCTTACTGGCCAAGACTAAAATTTTAAACTTTAGTATTAAAAGGCTTCATATATTCTGTTATTATCTAAAAGTCCATGTTCGTATTAGTTTATGGGTCAAGGCCGAATAAAATCCAACAAGTAACTAAGTGCACTAAGGTAATAGGAGCATGGCCTATTAAGGTCGGTAGGTTATAACACATAATAACACTATTTCCCAATGGATCGTTAAGGTTTTGTGGGCCATAGCTCATTAAGCTTAGTGGCCCAATGGCTTATTAGTGTTTGATGGTTCTAGGCCTCTTAAGGTGTGTTAGATCAAGAAGAAGGCTGGTGCAACCAAAACCAAATCATTTAGACTATTTTGGTTCATCTAATAAAAAACTTCCGAAACTAAGTGTGGAACTTCCGAAGGAAATAGAGTTCTTCCGAAGACAAAGTGCAAGATTAACTTTCGAAGACAAACTCTACTTTCGAAGTCAAAGTGTTTACTTCTGAAGAAAAAATCTTAAAAGAAAATATCAGAAGACAACTTTCGAAGTATGATGAAAAGAAGAAGTCCTCAAGCCTCGGAAGAAGTAGCATTTTTTAAAGTATAAGTGGCTTTGGAAGAACTTGTTCTTCTGAAAGCCAACTACCCTTCGGAAGACACTACTATGAACCAGTGGACATAAGCATGATGTCTCTGACACTCCGCTGCAGACCTCTGATATACCGCATGGCGTTTTCTCAAAAGCTATATAGTTGACCATATTTTATTCCACTGTTCATCTTTATTAGTTAGCACAGTTGCCAACTTTAGTCGGTGACAAAAGGTAAGTCATGGACATGTCATGACTCTCATATCTTAGATAAGACACTATCTAAGATACCTTAAATTATAGCTTTGTAGTATTTGCTTTAGTTAGAGGATTCTAGTTGGTATCAAAGTATATCCGGCTGTAGGTAGTATTATATATAGTTTCTCATTGTAACTCATGTCATATGCTTGTAAGAGTCTTGTAATACTTTGAGTTGAGAAGCAATATATGTAAGTACCTTGAAAATTATCTTTCTGTGTTTATTGTTACTTATTATATTATTATCAACTCTTAAGTAGACTCTGCTTCATCTGAGTGTAGTTTAAGTGAGTTTGAGAGAAAAACCAAGTGTTAAGTGACAAAAAAAGAATCCTGCAAGGTGTTTGTGTATATATGGGCCTAAACCTAATATAGTAGGGCTAATTTCATGGGCTCTCATTTCAAGATTTAATCCAATATCATTGTGTGGCCCATCTTAGTTCTTGAATTTTTTTTCCTCAAACCTAAAAATTAGGGTTGTCACAGTTAGTATGTTAGTTGAGACAAACTGTGGTCACAAACATACTCTAGGGTGAATATAATCCGACAAGTTCTGTGTGTACGTCGTTAGGCTTAGTTTGAAGCTCATGTCTGCGTGTGATTTTACTAATTTATAACATGCTTACACATATGTCTTACAATTGCAACACAATACCATTTATATATACTTAAACCTTCGAACTCACAAACTATATGTTGACATTTCAAGCATTTCTTTTCAGGTAATAACAATATTTGAGGATAGTGGAAGCTAGTGACTTAGTGAAGATCATTAAAGTTAGTGATTTAGACAATTGCTATATATGGTTTAATCAATGATTGTTTGGATATTCATATACATTTGTTTACTTTTGAGTGTGTTTGTCTAGTCTTTTACCAGGACGTGGGATTTAACATGTTTTACTCATTTTAGCTATGTTTAAAGTAGAAGTGACTAACCATGACACAATTGACGTCATGACATGTTGACTCGTATAATTTATTATGTCTATTAACAATCAATGTGTTATATCTCTATAAGCGAGGGTGTGACACTCTAACATACAAAAGACACCATTATTGGAAGAAAAAGTCTTGCATGATATAAGAAAGTGTTGAGTTCTTGGGATGATTGGAAGAAAGTGGATCATGACCATTTACAATAAGATGTTTCGACACATCTTCTCAATGAATGCTCTTTTCGCAACCTATCAGGTGTTGCACCTTCTGCCCCATAGTATTCCAACTACTAATGCCAAAAAACATTGAGATTTTAGAGCTTAAATACGATGTTATGCTCAAACATCTCATTAGACTACCAAAACAAAAGGGGTTATATGACAAATCCACAAATGTAAACTTTAAGTCTATGAATGTTCGTCCTAAGGAGGCGACTAACCAACAACAACTATTGGAAAAAATTTCAACTGAGAAAAATAAAAAGGATGAGAGTAAGCAAACTGGTTATGTTAAAGGAAAACATTCAAAAGAAATTGTAGAGCAACTAGATGAGCAAACCACCAAAACCAGGCAAGCAAAGCAAGTGCTTATTAGCTCATATCGAAAATTACTAATGTATTTCAACAACTTGAACCATCCATTAGCCTAAACCCCCACCTTTCGCTATCAAACCCTTACCACCACCAAAACCTTCTAATGTCAAACCCAAACCTAAAACCCTACTCAAACCCTTGTCATGCCTAAAGCCTTTACTAAACCCAGCTCACTATTAACAACATTCAAACCTAAACTTAAACCCAAAGTCAAAACTGCTTCCAATGACAAAGCCAAAACTTCATCCACCGATACCAAACTATCATTGGATACCACCAGTGACACCTTGGCATTTGCACATTATCACTTCTTCAAGATACACTTTGTTTTAGATGATTAGAGCTTTCCACCTCATCTGGATAGATCAATTTTGCTAGATAAAGCTCAGGTAAAACCATGTCTACTGAAGCTCTAAAGGAAAATATTATAGAATGGAGTCGTGAAAAAAAACTCAAATCGTCACATTGGTGAGAGAATATGATTTTAAACAAAGTATTAAATTTTGGATACAGCTCATTGCTTTACCAAATGTTAATCAAGTCGAGCTCACACACCATACCCTATAAAGAATACTCAGCACAAATAACCACTCGATTAAATAAGATAATGCTAGATAAATCCTACATTGGTCTCAACCAATTAATTAGAGTTCAATTAAATAACCTAATTAGTCATCGACTTACATAAGGGTTATTTAAAAGAATAATTATAATTTTAAATAAGATTAGTGTTTCCTTTTAGGTGTCACCCGAGCTCATAGAGAAGAAACACACCATTCACAATTTTCTCTATAAGACTATTCATAGACATAGTAATATGAAAAACTTCCTCATCAATTATGACATCTTTTTCTTCACTCAAAATTTAGATTCCTACAAGTAACTTCTATTGATTTGATTCCTGTTTACTAGTTGAATTTGTACCAATCCTAATGAATGTTGTAACTTGTACGTAACCATGAATATACATTTGACATGTTGAATAGACATACATGTTTTTCACATATGTCCAATATATAATTTATGTCCATCAAATCACCAATGTATCACTATATTTACATCATACAAAATCACTACAATAAATCAATCCAACATATGGTGTATATACATCATCTATACACTTCAAATCCAATTCATATCCACCACTAAATCCCCAAACTTTTGTACTCTATCCCAAATGTGGTCACCAAATCACCAATCTTCATCACCACCAATCCAATAGACCCACACATCATCGCTTTCCACCGTAGCCCCACCACATCTCCGCCGTCTCACTGCAGCGCAACGACCTTCCCCGCCGCTCCGACACCTGCCACAGCTTCACCGACCTATCCAAACTACCACTATACACCACCCATTCTCCCCCACCACCACCACCGCCACCGCCACCATCGTCGTCCTCCGCCGCCTGCACCGCCAAACACTTCACCGGACCACCGTGCCCCGTCAACACATTAACACAAGAATGAACACCACCGCCGTCCCTCCGCCACACGCAAATACTCTTATCCGCCGAACCACTAAACAACAGCCTCCCTGCGGCAGCAAGACACAGCACCGCCAGTTTATGCCCCCGCATAACGCCTCCGTGCGCCACCGTGTGCTTCCGCCGCTCCCAGAAGTGCACCAACCCATCCGAACTTCCGGCGTACACCACCGCGTCGCCGCCGCTCACCGCCACCGACGTCACCGCCGTTTCTTGATCCAACAACGTGTACACCACCATATGCTTCGTCTCCTTCCCCACCAACTCCCTCCGCCACACCTTCACCGTCCCGTCGGCGGAACCGGTGAACACCATCCCGTCGAAACCAACAATCACCGCGTTAACGGCGTCGTTATGAGCATTCACCGATTCAAGACACTTAAAATCTGAAAGTCTCCATACCCTTAATGTTTTATCCCATGAACCAGAGTATAACAACCCATGTTGTTCATCTAAACTCAGGCATGAAACTACGTCGTAATGCTTGATCCATGGAATATTCCGGTGCCGGCGAGTTTCCACGTAGTTGTTGGGATTCATAGCGCATATGATGTAATCTCGTGTGGTGGGTAAAGATCCGACCCGTTTATGCGCTTTCTTTTTCGAGTCCGAATATCTCCATACCCGGATTTTACCGTCTTGATGACCCGTGAACACCCTCTCGCCGGAGACGACGATGGCTTTCACCAAACCGCTGCTGGATTTAAACCCTGAAAACTCCGATAAGTTCTTCCACACCCTTATGTTTCTCGAATCTGAGCCTGTGTAGAGCAAATTTCCCGATGAGGCTAGTGAATACACGTGACCCTCTTCACGAACCAAAGATCCGATCAACGGGGAGACTCCGTCGGAGTGGGAGTTGAAGGCGGAGAAGGTCCATGGGGATTTGGAAAACGGCGACGTTTGGTGGAACGGGGACATGAAGTAGTTCGCCGGAGAAGACGCCGGAGAGAATGAGGGAGATGGGACGGTGACGTTGCTCCGGCGGTCATCGGAACCGGCGGCGACGGCGAGTTGAAGGTTTTGATCGGCGGCGTGTAGGACGTTGGGTTCGGAGCTGTGTAAAAGGGCTCCGAGCTTTTGTCGCCGGCGAGGGGAGTTTTTCGCTGGAATCAATGGAGGATTTGTGTTGTTGTTCGTCATGTTTAAGTGATCGGAAATTAAGAAGAAAGATTGATGGTGGTTGGTGGTGAAGAGTTGAGAGAAACAGATGATTAGATGAAGAAAGATATGTTGTGAAAGAGAGGAAAAATAGGGGATATATAGAAGGTTCTAGCAAAGGTGGTTCGAACCAGCGTGTGTACACTGTAGTGTGATTTCAAATCGTCAAAAAGAAGTTGAAAAGTTTGTGTATTTGGTTGACATTTTGGGATATGGTTGAATGTTATCAAATGATATTATTTTTGAGTAAATTTAAGTGGTCCTCTAATTAGTATTGTATTACGAATTTTTGTTTAGGCTGACGTAACTAGTCTGTCAGGTTAGTTTTTATATCTAATCTTATAAAAAGACTCCTCTTACATACAACACTATCACACATATCGGGATGGAAAAGCTTTTAACTTCATACACACAACACTACATTAACCGCTATGCCCCACACACAAAAGTTTGCAGCATCAGGAAATTAGAAAATTAGAAAATTACAACGTAGAGGGGGCGGCGGTGGTGTTGCTGCTAGGGGGCGACACATGCCGTGGCCTCACTATGTAGGTGCCTGCACCCCTTATTTTTCAAATACAAGTTATTTTTTTTACCTATATAGATACAAACTTAAATTAAATAAATAAAAATGATGGGGCTCGCAAAACCCTAATTCTTGTGTGCCTTTGGCTACGTGAGATACCTAAGTGCAATTTTCCTCAACGCTCATAGTGGGATGTGCGGTGCCATATCATCGTCACAGATGGGCTAAGAATGCCTGTTTTGGAGGCAATTTTTTAGTATCTTATTTTCCTTAAATGATTGTTTTTTTAATATTTATGTAAAACAACTATTATTCACTATTAATTTAGGGATATAATAAAGCACTCAAACCACCAATCAAAAATGTAATTTAGTTACCTCCATGCCTCTTTAAATGTATATGTTCTATCGTGTGTATATGTGCAACATTATAGTGAATGTTTTGCAAATAGAAATTAATTATACTAGTTCTTATTTAGTAATGTCGGTGCGTCATATAAGCTAATAAGCGTAAGGTACAATGTGTTCCTGCTCGATACTCAAGTCCATGTTTCAACTCCCTTTTTAACTCACATACATGGCTTGCATCAATATACTTCTCCATCTCTGTCGTTTCCTCACTACCATTTTCTTCTTCCTCCATCAAGCTTAGGCCTCACCTCCAATCAATGGTGGAGCTTGAACACTCTTGTCAAAAGGGTGGGACGAAATTAAAATTGTTTTCGGGGGGCGAACTCGATATTTATATACAAATTTACACTACTAGACTAAAATTGTACACTATCGATGAAGGGGGGGCTGGCCCTTGCTATCCTCCGCCACTACCTCCAATCTCCAACCTTGGACATCACGAGCAAGTTCTTCTTGAGAGAAAGGGTAAGGGTGAGAAGCATTCTTCAGTTGTCTTCGCCATCGATTGCTGTTGTCGACATATTTACCCATTCTTCTAATCCAGAGCGACACCACTGTCCTTGTTGCGACCAATGCATTGAATTGAATTTTAGCATTAATATAATACTCTTTATGCAAAAGTTTTAAATCAAAGATCTTTATAGTATTTCAGGTATGTTCAAATGTTACTTATGAGAACATGACTTCATAGTCATGTAACTACCTTCACTTAGGTATCATAATTTTAGTTTGATGGTAATATATAAACCATAAGTTACACAAGTATAAAAAGTAGATATTTAAATCTACGCTAGTTCGAATGACAAAAATACATCTTTATAGGAGGCAGTCGGGTCGAAGCTCACCGATTCATGCCACCACCAACTCCATATCCTTTCTCTTTGGCTTTCTATGACAACCTAGTCTTGTCATTTTTACTATATGGTATTGCCGAAGTTAGAGCATAATACCGCACAGTAAAACCGTTCTAACAAATTGCCACCTCAACTTGTCATGTCGACTCCAATCCATCCTCCCTTGGAGATACACACATGTAAATAGGTATACAAATCTGTATCTTGTATAATCCAATCAGGACAAATAAAAAATATTTTCTATTAATATGTAAATATTAAATAATAAATACTTATCACGTATAAATTCATATACTAGTAATCAAGCTTTCAATCGTTTCAGATTCAAACTTTATAATAAAATTATTTAACTTTCACTAGGTTTTCTGATCCTGTGTATAATTCTATACATGTTTTAACTTTTTAAAAATTCAAATAAGACAGATGAAACATATTATAAAGAACATTAGTTACTAAAATAGTATGTTGTTGTTCATCAGAGGCTCGTGTGCTCCATGCTAGAAATGTAATTTGATAAATGTTTAATTGATCTTTTAATAATATTATCATCTCCATACTTTAATAAAATGGTAAGTACGAGTGACATGTAGTAATATCACATTTTTTCTCATCAAAATTTTCTCGTTTATCTTTTCTATTAAATATATAATGACACTAAATGTAGTATTATTTTTTAGATTAAAATAGTTTTCAATAAATTAACAAATATATATTTTTATTAATGTTATTTCTAAACAAATAATATTTAAAAAAATAAGAAAATTTCTAAAACATCAAACTTTTTTTAATAACACAAAATATTTTAAAAAAGGTATTTCAAAAAATAAAAATGTTAGAAACAAAAATTAATTAAACTTGGGATTTATTATAAGAAATATTCTTAAAATAATAATTTTAAGACAATTTTTTTGAAATAAAATGTTCATTCTATTTATAACAAGAAATATTTTAATCATATCTTATTTTAAAGTATTGGTTTGAAGTTATTAAAATATTATATTATTTAATATCTATTCAACCCGTGTAATATACGGGTTTACAAAAATTAAGTTTAATACTATAGTTATGTATCATTAATTTGATTTTTCTATAATAACTTTTAATCGTATTTTTAAAAAAATTAAAAAAGTACTAATTTTTGTTTTTTTCTAAACATTTTGACATTGATTTAAAAAAAATAGTAGTTTAATAAAAGTATTTTCTAGCCCCGCAAATTAGTTTTAACATGTGTTTGGATTGGCATTTCAGATTATAAGAAACTAATACTCGAGTTGTATTAAAAAAATTTGTAACAAAAATTGGGCATTTTCTTCTTATATGTTTTCCTAGATTGTATTATTTTTTTGGTATGTAATGACTTTTGTTTTATGTTTTTATTTCTTACTTGATAATTTACATTACATTTCTACATATGAAATAAAATTTTAAAATAATAATTATTAAATTTAGTAAAAAGATAAAAAACAAAGTATGATGCATGAGATTTCACTCACCATTTCTCCTCTTATAATCGGCCGTCAATGAATGTAAAATATCACTTACCACAAAAAAACAACCTAATAAGTGAATTTTATTTCAATTAACTTAAAGTCTCAATTACAGTGAAGAAAAGCTTTTTATTAAATCATAATCACTAAAGAATAATCATTATATGTGTTTGTATTTTTTTTTCAATTGCTTCAATAATTTTTAAAAGTTTAAACATTTAGAATATATGACATAAGATGAAGCACCAACTAAAAGTTAAGTAACTTTAAAATACCTAAAAAAAGAAAACATCTAAGTCAATTTAATAAAATACTTGCTACTATCATGTAAGGTCACAATTATCACTTTGATCATTTACTATTATTAATTTGATAGCAAAACAATACTGACATATGTTGAAACGTCGATATGCGAACAAATACTTTTTTCTTATCAGATTTTTAATTTCTTTAGAATCGGATTGGCCGTCGTACCAGAAGTCTTACTGTTAAGCTGGTTGGACCGGATATAAAAACTGAATAACATAATAACTATATATATATATATGTATGATATTATCTCTCAATACTAATACAAGAAGGTTTTTGTATATTACTTGTCACAAATTTTAAAACTATTAAGTTTTGTTTTTCCACTTCTTTCTCATAATAAATATCACATTAACTAAAATAATATTTTTTAATTCTTTTCATATTACACATATAATTTTTTTTAAAATAGATCTTTCTACAAAAACAATTCATAAAGAAATAATTTTTTTATAAAATAAGAAATTAAAAAAAATCACTTTTAAAACACAATATATTTTAAAACTTATGGCTTTTAAAATTAAAATTCTTATGAACAAAAGTAATTAAATTTCATAGTTATAATAAATAAATTATTAAAAATAACACTTTTTTAAAAACCGTTTGTTTTGAAACATTATATTTAAAAATCAATTTTTTTTGAAAAAAACAAAATTACATTTAAAATAACTTTAAAATATGATATTGTTCTTTTATCGCTCATACGTAATGTCAATCATATCTTATATCAAAAGATTGTTTTATAATTATTAACTTTTATCAATAATTATTTAATATTTTGTTTATGCAATTCATGTAATACACGAGGTACTAACCTAGTATATATATATATATATATATATATAATATAAGTAATTTATATGTTTATTTTATAATTATATATAAAACTTTATAATAATCTTATGTCCAACACATCAATTTATTATTCTACCTCCCCTTTTACCTATTAAAATTCGAAAAGTAAATTAAAACCAATATTTGGTCCGACCACCAATCTAGTTTTCGGTGCGACCACCGAACTAGAACGAACCGACTGGTCAAACTACTTCAAATTGAACACAAGCAGAATGATTTGGTCACCCCTGTGATTTTCAGTCAAACTAGCCGGTCCGATCTGATTTTCAAAAGAATGCTGTTTTTGGAAAGTGAAATCGACATTACAAGTTACAAGTTGATCATATAGATTAAGAGGTGTTTAATACAATGATGAGGTGTTATGACATCAGCCATGGTCAGAGTTGACATTGTATTGCCAATAATTTTGACTTTACATATTGTCAAAGTTTGGTGGGCATTAATTTTGAGGACTTGAGTTTGGCAGCTTTTGCAAGTTTCTTTGAATGCAACAACTCCAGTCGGAGGCCGTTACTAATTACATCTTTCCATTCATATCATCAACGGTTAATTTTTTTTAACGGCCAACGAATAATTTTTAAGCCCGGTCATCCGGGTAAATCCAATGACGAACATAGATAAAGGTGGATAAAAACTCCACCGTCAGCTCTCGGTATGAAGGTAAGAACGCCAGCTCAAATAATCGACTCCATGGCGTATTATCTATGATAATCCCAGCGAGTCTATCGTGCTCCCCAAGTTCGGCCATCACCTCCCAATCCATTGCCTTTTGATGACCGATCTTCATACGAATGAATTTTGAGCACTTTGCATGCTCAATAGAACCGGGCTCAAACTGTAGCCATGGATGATTGGCAATAACATCAACCTCAACCTCAACGTCAGAATCGGAA
>BJCM01000955.1:0-10773 GCA_018326385.1 Flaveria bidentis | reverse complement strand
ATTTTATATTTTTAATAAATTTTGATGTTTTAGAAAAAATATTATTTTGATAAAAATTTGCATATTTAGAAATACCATTAATAATATTATTTTTTTCTTAGTTTATTAAAAATATATTTAATTTAAAAATAAATTAAATAATATTATTAGTAATTAATGTGAGTATTAAATAAGAGCAAAAAACAATTTTTTTTGATGGAAATGAATGTGGTGTTGACAAATGTCAATTTTAGTTACAATTTTATTAAAGTAGTAAGATAAGATAAGATTTTAAGTAAATCATTTATATATACGTTGGGAAATTAAAATATATAATAACGTTGTATTTGTTGAAAATTACTCACATCTACAATGTATTAGCTTACAAACAATTTGAAAATAAATAATTTGTTGTTTTATTCTCAACCGGACTCTTAAGTAAATTAATACAAATGAATGATAGACCTAATTTTATTAAGACATGATAACATGACTACACGAGATAACATAAGATGTCATGTTTGTTATCTTCTTCACTTGATGTAAATAAAAGTAGACATAAGTATTCTTATTTAAATATATATTATGACAGATGATGATGTGATAACAGTTATGATATGATGTGCTATCACGAATTTACACAAATAATAAATATTTTTATGAATTTCTTATGAATGTAAAATTGTAAGTATAATCTATTACACAAACTAAGCAATTTCTGTTAGTATTTTTTAAAGTTTTTATTGACTTATTTATTTTTATTTATATTCACAAAGTACAAATTGAGGGTTTATACAAAAGTGACATATCCAAAACCTCATTTGATTGATCTCAATTCAACCTTGTAGCAAGTATACATATAACTAATAACCCATACGTTATAACTTTGAACTATATGTACTTAACAGAAAAAAAAAAATGTCACGCGTTGTAAATTTATTTGAATCTAAAAGTACCCGATAAGAGAGCCCTACACTCTCTAATTCAAAGAATCAAGTACATCCAAAAAGTCATGTTCATGACTCGAAGCATTTGCATGCCTTTTTCAACAACAATCGTGTTATTTTATGAATTTGTTTACCTATCATTTACTAATATTGTATTAACACGTTCACTTAATAAACAAAAACATGGTTAAACAAGAGAAAACAAACATGCATACTTATTTTAACTCTCTAAGAAGTCTAGACTCGTGATAATATGCAATGATGTGTGTTATACCAAATCTAAGTTATTAAAAGTTTCAAATCGTTTTGATTCATAAAATTTGAAACATTGTTTGTATCCATCTTGTGATGCTAAAGAAATCATGTAAATTGTCATTGGCTGAACCATATGGGGATATGAGGGGTATATTGACTCCTATTAGTTATATTTTTGAAAACATTTAAAGTCAGTATTTTATAATTTTAAAATTATCATAAAGATTGGTTTTACTGAATGTAAATAGAAGCTTAATCATAAGCCCTAAAAGATTTTCATAAATGTAAACTACATTTTACAACGTTAAGTGTTTTTTTTAGTTCTAACAAATTTTGTGCATATTTTAAGAAGAAAGAGGAATATTATCTTATGATTGAAGTCTTCACCTCACCATTCATCATGATAGAAATATACAAAAGCTTTGGTCCCCTATTTATCTTATTGTGACCACTTTGCTTTATTCCTCCATTTTGGTATTTTGGTTTATATTACATATGGTTTAAAAAAAAGAAAAAGATGAGGATCAATCACGAGCTAGTATATGAGTTTCTAAACAAATAATGTCTGGCTGTAGAAGCACAAACTATGGCTTTTATTTTTAATAGCATGTGGTTATTAATATCCGGAATGTTATGATTCGGTTTAAAGTAGTGAAACAACTCTGAATGTTCATTTGTTTGGTTTTTCAGTAGGTTTTTAAATCTCAATCGGTCGTACAGGAATTTCTTATTGTACAAAATGGTTTGGTTTAAGATTTATACTCGAAAGTCGAAACCATCGTAAAAATACTGAATTAGATCATATAATTTTGGGTTATGTACGTTTTTATATTGTACACGCCAATAATTATTTTAAGTTGGACCATAATCATAATTGGGTTTTATTTAATAGTACAATACAAGACATAAAGTCAGTCTTTTAAGTTTTGAGTGTTGTAACATATTATCGATTATTATTATTATAGTAGTTTATGTATTTTTCTTGTAAAGGTCAAGTAAAATCAAAAAACCAAACCAAAACCATATTATTAGTAACAATTTCAAAGGTTTTATGTTAACAATTTCAGTTAATGTGGAGACTTATCCTTCTAATTATCACATCATGACACTAGAAACAATTTTAACATTTTCAAAGGAAATTTAAAGTATAAAACAACATGTAAATATAAATCACTTATTATATTATCTATGAAAATCTATAATCATATTATTAGAATTTTTTTTGCTAATCATAACCTTGAGAAACTTTGTACATCTCTTTATGATTTTGTTTTTATTAGCATGATAAGCATGCAATGGCAGTGCGACGTCGTAATCACCTTTTAGTAATTCTTTTAAACTATTTGTCTAAGAAAGTGACGTTTCTTTATTAAAAGGCTTTTGACCCAATAAAAAAGGTTGTCAGCTTTTAGGCCCATACAATATTTGACCCAGAAGCCCCATTCTCATCATTGTTAATTATATTAACTTTGTTTATATTCTCTTGAGATTAACCAATGTTAGAATAGACCTTGTTTGGATAAATATAAAATAAACATGGTTGAAATATAATGACGTAGGTTAAAATCATAAATTTATAAGTTGTTAGTCGGTTATTGTCAATATCCCATGAGTCTACTGGTAACGAGTTCTCATAAACATAAAAATATATTTAATTATGTCAAATTTTGGTAATAAAAATCTTAATACCCGTGATTCTCACCGATTAGTTCAAGTGCACGAACTACATAGACCGGCTCGTTTGTCAACTGACTTGGTTTAACTAAAAAAATATAAATGAAACTAGATAGATACAATAGTGGTTTCATTGTTTTTTTTACTACTATCGTTATGTTTTAGTTTCCGGATGTTTGTCAACTAGATTTATACGGTGACGGGTGGGGTAACAGTCCAGATTTAGTCCTATAAATCACAATGTTTAACCGTGATCATAGAATTTTGACTGGTCATAAAATATAAAAACCGATAAAGACAAAAGAGAACTGTAAAAAAGGAAATATCGTTTTCAAGATAAAACTAGAGTGAGAAAAAATAAAAAAAGGAATATTAGAATGATGTTTGCCTCAATGTCTACAACACTACAAGTTTATAAATGTTGTTACGCAAAATATTTATTTTTATGGTATTTAAACTTATGTTATATATAATAATAATAATAATAATAATAATAATAATAATAATAATAATAATAATAATAATAATAATAATACAGGTCCGGGATGTTCTTCTATTGGATATGGTGGGATGGAGGAATTAGGACCATTTGTAGCTCAGAAGGGCACAACAAAGCTCCGTTTAAACAACTATGCATGGAACAAAGGTTAAACATATATAGATAAATGTTATTGTGCATTCACAACATGATATATAAATATATTTTAGCAATTATAATATATAGTTTGATTGGATTGTACCATATATTATTACAAATTTTCTTATTTTATTTTTACTATAGCTGCCAACTTGTTATTTCTCGAGTCCCCGGTTGGTGTTGGATTCTCATATACCAACACTAGCAGTGATATCAAGGAGCTCGGAGACAAAGTTACAGGTATATGTTACAATTCATGCGCATACATATGTATACATACATTGACAAAACTAGAGAGGTCTGGTGGATCTGTTACTTCTGCTCGATAAAATTTTCTATTACCTTCTTATTTTCTATAGCTTCTATTACTGGTAGAATAATATATGTAACATTAGAAAAAAAAAACTTAGATCTGACATTGGTTTTACGATATATACCGTAACACACATATATTATATTCATTAAGACACTCAACTCTAACTAATGATTGACAGCCCAGGATTCATACACCTTTTTGCTCAAGTGGTTTAGAAGATTTCCACAGTATAAGTCCCTAGAGTTCTACATTGCTGGTGAAAGCTATGCAGGTAACATACATATAACACATTTTATGAAAATAAAGTTTTCTAAAAGATGCACTCCTTCGTCAGTATTAATCTCAACTTCCTAGGTTCTGATGTCTGTCATCGATTCATCTTTGATTGCCCGGATAATTAGTTTTCCATTTCCCCTTTTCAACTTTTTTTCTTAAATTTTACTAGAATGCATCATTGAATTACAAATGGACGTGATGGGTCATCAGTGATACTCGTTTTTCTACACACGCATAGTTCATTCTTCTAACAAGCTAACATACATGTATTTTTAGGACACTACGTTCCGCAACTAGCGGATCTAATATTCGACAAAAGTAAGACCACTTCCGACCAAGACATGATCAATTTCAAAGGAATCATGGTTAGCTAGCATTCCCTCACCCCCAAACAATTTTAGTACCTAAGTCGAAATCATTCTTAACGTGCACGTGTGAATGTCAATATGTAGATTGGGAACGCGTTGTTGGATGATGCAACTGATCAAACAGGAATGATAGATTACGCTTGGGATCATGCTGTGATATCAGATCATGTGTATAACAATGTTAAGACCAAATGCAACTTTAGTAACCCAAAATCATCTGATGCATGTGATGCGGCATTGAATGCATACTTTGACGTTTACAAGATCATCGATATGTATAGCTTGTATGCACCCTCGTGTGTCGATACTACCTCTAATTCCACTCGACGCCCACTTATGGGTGGCAAAGTTTCCCCCCATACTTTCTCGAAGAATGTAAGTACTTATTCATTCATAAACGGTTTTCATGATTGATTCGATTGATTTTGACAAAAAGTTCCCTGGCCAAACAACTAACTATGGTTTTAAAAAGATGTAAAATCAAACCAGTATGGTTGGTTGCGTCAACCAACCACCCTAACTGGCCTAAAAGGGTTAGATTAACAATTTGAACGATTTGAAAATTATTTTTAAATTGTGTTGGTGTATATTAAAATCTTATAAATGAAAATTACTTATTCATATTTTCTAGAGTTAATTACAGAAAGCATGGCACGTTAAACCAACAGGGTACGACCCGTGCCAGTCACAATATACCGACTCGTATATGAACAAGCCGAATGTTCAAGCCGCGCTCCACGCTAACACAACAAAAGTTCCATACCCGTGGTCGCATTGTAGGTAACTTTTCATCAAACCCCTTTCGCTAAAAAAAAAACATGTTTTTTTTGCTTGTTACGATACAGTTAAGAAGCTAAGTACTTTAAACAGTGATGCTATAACGTATTGGAACGATGCCCCTGATACTATGCTTCCGATCATCAAAAAACTAGTCGACGGGGGTATTCGTGTTTGGGTTTTTAGCGGAGATACCGATGGAAGGATTCCGGTGACCTCTACGAGACTCTCATTGAGGAAACTTGGATTGAACATAACTGAAGATTGGTCTCCATGGTACAGTAGAAGTCAGGTAATTGATATTCTTGTTATGATTAAAAAATGGTACAGTAGAATGCGTGATCTAACGGATTCCGTCACTAATTATATAGAAACATAAAGCTAATGGGTTTATTTGGGTTATATATTTACACACGTAGAACACATATGCTCAACAAAAATATGTAACATGCGTTTCTAATATTTTGTTATTCTTGTAGTATTTTTATAAAAGTCTATTATTTTTTTAAGCTAAAATTTAAAAAACCAAATAATTAGGTTTTACGTGACTACTTGTACATTTATGCATTAACTTATTGTACATCACAAGTTACAGATCGGTTTAGCAAAAAGTTTACACTAAAAGCTTTAAAAAAATATAGGTTATAATTGTAGTTTTTAAACGTGACAGATTAAAAGATATAGCTAAAATCTTAAACAAATTAAGTTTTTTTGTTTATGGGTAAATAATATAAAATTTTATATAAATGTTAGTAAATGTAAGGTTATTATGTAATAATTATAAGGGGTAATATGTAAATGATGTTATAAATACTATTTTACCCCAAAAGTGGTTGTAATTAATGCATTGAATTAAATATATTTTTAATTTTATGCTATTTTAAAATATTTTTCTCGTATACTTTATATCTTCTTATTCTAAAGAGTATCTTGAATGTCACGTGACATCACCAGAATCATTCTCATCAAAATTTTCTCGTATCTCTCTCCTATTAAATTATTACCTTAATTACTAATAATATTATTTAATATTCTTTTACATTTAATAAATTAAAAAAGATATCTATTTATTAATGTTATTTCTAAATAAACAAATATGTTTATAAAATAATTAGTTATTCTAAAACATAAAAAAATTTAAAAATAAGAAATATTTTAAAATTGATATTTTAAAAATATAGTTTTTAAAACAAAAATAATTAAATTTAAGGAAACTTTTAAGAATGACATTTTTTCAAGGTTTGTTTTAGAACACAATGTTTTTTTTGTTTGTAAAAATTTTAAAATAAAATTTTAAATAGTTAATATTACTGTTTTATAAGTTATACACATTTCTCATATGTAATTTCAGTCATATCATATCTTTGAATATTATTTTATAATTAATAATTTTTATTATATTAATAATTTATTTATTCAACACGTGTATTACACGAGTTTCTTAAAGCTAATATAGTATAGATTACTAACTTCTATAACAAATAAATGTATATTAATTATAATTAATTTCACTTATGTGAAGTTTACATATTCTCCGTAAAAGCTATTCCACCTAATAAGTCGAAAACATACATTTCTTATGAGCTTGGAACCAAAGAGAGGTCTAGATGATTGTAGACCCTTCAACACAAAAGTCTTTTTTCTTATTAGAAGAGTATCTAATTACATCGTTTTCTTATAGTTTAACCAATAGTTGTTGTAGAAAATATTATTCGATTACCTTACGAAATATTATTATGCGGTGGAACCAAGAGAGTAAGAGGATCACTTGCCTTGGATCATTACTGGAACATGTTAATTAGTAGTAGTTAGAGAAAGATAGCTTTATCATTACCCAAAACTAGTAAGAGGCTGTTTGACAATTTTTGAATGATTAAGTGCTAAACCAATAAGATGTCTGAATCATTAAGTGAACCATTAAAATGTCTGAACCAAAAAGAGCTAGTATATACCTTTTAACTATTCAAAAGTAAATGTCTGACCAATTCAGATAAAAAGTCTTAACCATTCAGCATTAGACATCTTAACTATTCAGCAGTAGTATAATGTTTAACCATTCAGAGACAAATGTTTAAACCATTCAGACATTTGCTCGCGAAACAAACATTTTGAACCATTAAGTGTTGAACCATTCAGACATATGAACCATTAAGAGTCGGATTCAGATGTTGCCAAACAACCCCTAACTTATGATTCGATAACCGGATCCGGTGCAATTAATTAACAAAAACATTTATTTTGTTTGTTAACTATAGGTTGGTGGATGGACGATTGCATACGATGGATTGATGTTTGTCACAATTAGGGGAGCAGGACATCAAGTTCCTACTTTCAAACCCAAAGAAGCCCTTCAACTACTTAGACATTTTTTATCCAATCAAAAGCTGCCAGCTGGACCGTATTAGAAGTTGTGGGGCCAGCTATAACAACTACATAATCTCAATTGATTCATAAGCCCACAAAATGCTCGTGGGTTACCAATAGCTCTTTCTGGAGTTTTACTAAATCTTTTCTAATTTTATTTTTTTAAGTTGATGTTGATATTTATTTGGTATTTAATAAAAATAAATAAAATGAAATAGTTTATGTTTTTTATTTCAACGGTGTCATCTCAAATTCATCTTTGTTAATGTGTATGCTTTGGATTTTATGAATCTAAAAACTTATAGAAAACACCATTGACATTTATAATGATTTGGATTTTATGAATCGAGAAACTTATAGAAAATACCATTGACATCTATACCTATATGTACCATCATTTATCTTACAAGCACGTATACTGTTTTATTTGTAGAAAATTTGTAATAGGTTACGTGTTTTATGATAACTTCTATTTGTTTTAGTCGTTAACTATGATAACATGACTTTTATGTGAAGGTAATTTGGCCTTTTTAACTTAATAGGATCATTTAATGTTAATAAATAAGTTTGTTTATTGTTTCTTTTAATTATTTTTTTTAAGTTTTTATTGCTTGTAATTTAATTTTTTTATTCAACTTGTGTAACACATAAGCTTTTAGTCTACTATGTCACAAAGTTTCATAAGAGCAGTCGAGGCACCCAACGGGCAATGCGAGAACACCAGCGCAAGTACCCGATCCTCGATGGTAATATTGACAATATAAAATTAAACCATTCTTTAACCAATTTTAACTATAAAAAGTTAAACGTCTATCATTCTATGTATATTCTTTTACTCTTATACTACTACTCAACAAAACGAGTAATCCAATTCTAGTGGGCTGAATTTCTTGCCAAAGTTGTCATTACGAAAATGTGTCATATGATCGTGAATAGGCTCATAAGGTTCTAATGAATGGTCACTTCATTGATGCACCTTAATACAATGAGGGATGTTTAGAGGGGGATCGCAGAAGTCCTAGAAATTAAATATTAAAATTATTGCGGATATAAACACCAATTCAGAAAGATTTCAAGAAATGTTAAATAGAATGATGAAAAAGTGTTTCAACGACCCGCATGCGCGATAAATTGTGAGAAAATAAAGAATACAATATCAATGATATACATAATGGATCCACCAACCAATACATTTGTTGATCATAATGTCATTTTAAGACATCAAAATACAAATTTTAAACTTTAATATGATCTTGTGGAACACGTTACAAGTCTATCAAACTTGAATATCCTAAGATTAATGAAACTTATGTTTTTTATATTCTAATGTTTGAAGTTGTTAAATATATTAATTAATTTTATCTAAATAAAATCTAGGGTAGTAGAGAGTTCAAAAAGATGGTACCGTAACACTTATGGGTAGTTTTGGATTCAAATAAAATGACAACTTTTAACTTGGTGATGTTAAAGTTACCTGTGATTTAAAAAGATACGCTCCTTCGACCCTAATAGCTTTATTTCAAATGCCCCAAAGGATGTGAATCAAACTTACGTTGTGTATGAAAGTATATATAAAACATAGGGAGTTATTTTTTGCACACAATATTGTTTTAAGTTTATAAAAGCATCTTTATTTCTACCGTACCAACTTCACACGTAAAAAACAAACGTGATAAGAACCAGATATTGACCCAAAGACACGATAGCTACTAAAAACGATAACAAAGTGAGTTTTGTAGTGCTAATATGGATGGACCACTTGGAAACGTACGATTGTTGTTATATCTGCCATATATGCTTCCATGGTCCTCTTCAAACTAATATTGTTCTCTTTGTGTTTTACGGCAATGTGAGTCCTCATGAAATTAGTTTAGTAGTTTACCAAACTGAGCTAATTAGAACCAAATCATCAAGCATCATATTCCTAAATCTGACCATTATACTCTCACGATCTTAAATATCCAAGCATTAGACAAGTAATTATGTTGTTTCACAGTTGCATTTATAATGCTCCTATTATCCGTCGTCATATACTCTCATGGTTTATTTTCACAAACATTCCGCCATCACGGGAGTGCTCCCGAAATCATTTGTATTGTGTATCGTTGATTTTAGTAAAATAGTTATCTGGTTTGGTATAGGGGCGTGCCCACCCTTGCGGGTTGGAAGTCCGGACATCTATAAAAACTTTATTTCTTTTGTTAAAAGACACCCAATAAATTTTGAAACCAACTCTCCTGAAAAAATGAAAAAAAAAACAAAAAAAATGATGAAAATAGAAACTATATTTATGCCGGCCATGAAATTGTGGTGTGAAAGAAGCTTGGAAGCAATGGCGTATCTACAAAATTTTTATGGGCTTGGATAGTTTTTGGTGTCAAGTTCTTTTATTATTATTGTTGTTTTTATAATGTTTTTGAAGTTTGACAAATCTAATAAAGCGTTAATGTTTATTTATTTTTCATATTAAAATATCTTTTTAAAATTTAATCATGTACATTTTCGAAGCTAATATATAAAATTATATTTAATATAAATATTGAATTAATATAATAGTAAGTGTATTTAAAGAGTCTAGTCTTTGTATTATTTCATATTTTAGATGGTATAAATAAAATCAAACTTATAATCTAGTGTTTTAGAACTGAATCTTATAGTAGATCAAACGTCTTATCAGATAACATATTAAACTATTTAACAATTTGAAGTTAAAACGGTATAAAAGTAGACTAGATATTACATTATAACTTAACAATAATAATTAATTTATACTTAACAAGAGAGGATAAAGCAAATATAAATGCTACAAAGCTGTAACCACATGTATTACACGAGTTGAATAAGAAATATACTAAATATTTATTAATCAATAGTTATAAACTATAAATAATTATTTTGATATAAGATATGATTGGAATTACATATAAAACTATTGCTTTGAATTTTTTTTTATTTTTTATCAATATCTCTTTGTTTAAATGTCAGGTTTTAATAAAATTTCAAAAGTTTTTTTTGTAAAAATGGTTCTATATAAATTTTTTATTTTCAAATGATCGATTTTAAATATTTTATAATATAAAAAGTTTATGTTGTTTTTTTAAAAAATCATCGTTTTAAAAAATTTTGTTTTTGAAAGATTGTATTTTTAATCAAAATATTTTTTTGTATTTAATAAAAATA
>BJCM01000954.1:0-10432 GCA_018326385.1 Flaveria bidentis | reverse complement strand
TGGCAAAATGGGCGGGTTGGGTCGGGTTGGGTGGCGGGTCAAGATGGGTTCGGGTCAGGGCGGGTTCGGCTCAGAACGGGTTAGGACGGGTTCGGGTTAGAATGGGTTCGGGTCAAGACGAGTCGGGTCGGATAAAAAAATACAAAATTCTTCATTTCCAATAAAATCATACATTTGATTACAACTGGCAAAATGGGCGGGTCGGGCAGAGCAAGGTGTTGGGTTAGAAAGGATTCGGGTCAGGATGAGTAATATGGGTCAAGATGAGTCCATTTTCTTTGTTTGTATTATCTTTAGTTTAATTTGATCGATGGGCATACTCGTACGCAAAATGGATCATTTGGAATCATAATTTTTATTTTAATGGCGTTTCGTTTGTGTTTCTACGTGATGAGTGTAGCATCCACACCATATTTTTTTCTCTCTCTCTCAATTAATTTTTATTTTAATGGTGTTTCGTTTGTGCATCTACGTGATGAGTGTAGCATCCACACCACATTTTTTTCTCTCTCTCAATTTAACGACGTTACGTAGTAGGCAGCAGTGACGGTGGTGGTCGGGAGTATAGGCGGTGATTGAAAGCTTGTAGTTGTGACTCGTGAGTAGTGAGTTTTGACCACGTTATGGTGTTAAAAGCGGATTAAGATAGCAACCGAGTTTAGTGTTAGGTTGCTCAACAAACCACCTTACAACCCGTTGCAATCCATTTCTAGTTTTAATTCGGTCCATCTTAACCTGTTGTTAATCTCATTTGTTTTAGTTCAACTCATCTTGATACATTCTTAAATTTTCCTATATCCAACATAACCTATGAGGTCATTATGAAAGACCCATATGAATCAAAAATTTAATATACGAGTTAGTTTTACCGGATATACTTGAAACAAATAAAAACATAAGTGACTTAATTAGAAACATATTAAAACTTTGAAGTTTCCCCTGATAGTAATAAACAAGTCATTAAAACCAAACCTTTATAAAATTTGATGCATCAATGCGCGCGCAATTTTACTGGTTTATTAATATTTTATTATCTCCTAGCACGCATATGAGACTACAAGGCAGGTGTTCGAATTTCGTCAGTACCTTTCCAACGCTCTCAGGTGATGCTACTTGATTCTCTGTTCTATTATCCAATTACCCTCAGTTCATTCATCTCTAGAAGTTTAAACCTACGAAGATCCCGAATAATCTATAAATTAGGGTTCTATTTGAACTTTGAACTTCAATTTGATTCAGTTACTGAACCGTCGGATCGAATCAGAAACCGTAGAACTCAATCTCAGTAATTTTGGATTGAGTTTTGTAACGATTGCAAGTTTTGTTTCAGGAAAGGATAAGATGTCTATCTAATTCTGTTTGAATTTGGATGCGAAGATGAAAACGGAGCTGCTGGAGATCGAACCTCAAGAACTTCGAATAATATGTAAGCCAGTTGTTTCTCTTTGATTTGTTTGATTGCATGCTGTTATGATACTCAATCTGCTGGGGATTTAACCTCAAATGCTTCAGGTTAATTAGGAAGTTTTGATGGATCAATCGTATAGATGTCAGTTAGTGACGAGATTAATAGCAGTTACTAGTAGCATAGATTAGGGTTTGTCATGTAAATTTGCATGCTGTTAAAGAAACATGATAGTCTTATCGTAATTCATAATTTTGATGGATGTTGAAAGTGATGAGTGACGACTAACAAATTTACGAATTGTCACACCGTATATTAATGGACTGAATCAATGTACCCATAGGTCTAAATGACATAATGCTAATCCATTTAATCAAGTATGCAAGATCAATTAAATTCAACTAGTGATTATAATCATGTTCTCATGCTACACGTTGATCACTTTAACATAATACATTGGATCATAATCTCATCGTGCCCTATTACCACATGGCTATGCATATACAAGTTTAGATCTATGATTTACTTTATCACAGGGTTGGGCTAACTCTTCATTCCTTTATTCTATTCCAATTAGTTGAACTGAAGAAACAAAGTACATGTTTTATTCGGCTGGTCAATAAGTCTGATCACCATGTTGCTTTTAAGGTTCTGACCTTGTTTTTGATACTTCATTCGATTTTTTCTCGAAAGAATTGTTGGAGGAGAATTTATCCACATGAATTTATTCTTTGGCAGGTCAAAACAACCTCTTCATCTAAATACTGTGTCAGACCAAATACTGGAGTTATTAAGCCAGATTTAACATGTGGTCTTACAGGTATAAGTCTCTTCTTATTGAAAATTTTAGACTGTACGGTGTCCTTGCTGATTTGCTATCAAGTAAAGTCATCCATATATTTTGTTTAGTATGATGAATATTAGGTCATATATGTATTATTCTTAATTTGCAGACATTGTCTTGCTACAGTATCTTGAAACTTGAGAATGCAACTTATGGATATTTTTGTTGTGGAACCACTTAATTGTAATTCTTAGTGTACTACTTGTACCTTTTAAATTTAATAACTCATATTTTACTTCTCATTCTTTCTATTTGACATCAAGGAAGAATGATGTTTGACATCTAGAGAGACCATGAAAAAAAAGGAACCCTAGATGTAAGACATGAAGTTGTGTGCATTTGCTTATTTTGTGATGTCATGTGGAACATATACATTGCACTTCAATATCCTTTTACATCTCATATATTAAAAGAGGCACGTATAGTTAACAATTGTATTATTTATTATTTATCTTACATGTTATCATTTTCTTTGTTTTCGGTCCACAAGTCCATGTTTAGAATTATGTTTTGTGCATTCGGAATCATAATTTGTCCCTTTTATTTATGGCAGTACCTACTAAAAATTTTTATTCAAGTAGCTGATATACCAATTATATGAACCCATAATCACTGTATTAACAATCAAGTCATTGATGGATCTCACTTCTAGAAAAGCTCATGTTCTAAATGCTAAGATATTTGTTGGACATGTAGCACAGTTACTATGCAAGCACAACAAGTAGCACCTCCTGATTTGATATGCAGTGACAAGTTCTTAATTCAAAGTACAATTGTCCCCAATGGCACTACAGAGGATCATATTATGCCTACCACGGTTGGTATCATGAAATGCTGGTTGGTTTGATAGTGAATTATATAGGTGGCAAATGGGCCTGGTTGGGTGGCCAGGCCAACTCACGTACAATTTTGTATACAATTTGTTTAAATTTCAAAATCATCAATGTATTAAAAAGCTATACTCTTAAAAAAATAATATATCTTTTTCAAATAAAATGATTTAGGAGGTCTCTATTAATTTAAATACATTTCAGATGAATCTCAACCATTTTACCCATATTATGTCTAGTTAAATCCTTTAGCTTAACCATTTTGACCCACTCTAGAAATTAGGCATAACCCAAATGGACTAATTTGTAAAAAAATCGACAAGTCTAGTGAAAATTTTTAGCTGATTCATCACTATTTCAGTTTGCTAAGGAGGATGGTAAGCACATTGAGGAAAAGAAGCTTAAAGTGATCCTGGTCAGTCCATCACCAATATTGTCACCAATGATTGGAATATCAGGAATGAGAACATATAACACAGCCACTGAATCAAATGATGATTTGGTTCAAAACAATAGCTCTCATGCCAAGGTAAGAGCTTATTTGATGGGAGGTACTGGTGTGGATTAATGGAGTACGGTTAAATGTATGTCATACATACATCTTAATTAGAGGCGGAAGGATGGACTATTCGTGTATAACGAAATGGTTATGGGTTGAAACTAGTGGGTCGGGCTGGATTCACCAGCAAACACATTCTCATGTGTTTTCTTAAGAGTTCTATTATATAAATTATTGTACTAATTTGTATTACAAACCAGTGAACCCCTATTGAAATATTAGTTTAAATTTTTGATTAGACATGATTAAAAGGCTGTATGTTTCAAAACAGACTTGGGCGATTTTCAACCTGTTTGACGCTTCCCCTGCTAGCTGAACGTTTTGATTTTGCCTGGTTGAGTCGTTTTAGAAAAAAAAACCAATCCAAATTGGGATGGACTTCACCTATCATCAAAAATATCTCTTTTTTGTTGTTGACGTGTTGCCATATAACATATTTATTGGAAAATAACCATATGTGATCTTTGGGCAGTTTGGTGTAGAATTGACTTTTAATATTAGAGTTTGTGACTGTCCAAGTTTGGTTACATATTTTATCTATTTTGGAAATAGCTCAGTTGTGTTCCTGATTTCTATTTGATGAAAGCGGGCTGCTTTATTTCTATTTTCAAACTTATGCAAGGGTGATGAGGTGTACAGAGATGATGCAGAGGTAATGCAGAATGAACAATCTATAAACAGGAAGCATACAGTAGAATTGCGATTAAGCAATGATGTGGAAGAGATGAAGTCAAAACTGAGAGATTTCGAGTCAATACTTAGACAGGTCAGCCATGAGTTTACTTTTGGTTTATGCTTGTAATATTCTACTACAAGTAAATATATTTTGTTCACTAACAGTCCATGAAAAATCAGTGGTTTTAAAAGTTTTTGACATCTACCATGAACCTTTACTACATAGAATATATAGGTGCAAAGAAACCAATAAGATCAGTAGAACACGGAACAACATAATTTATAATAAGAAATATAGGTGCAAAGAAACCAATAAGATCAATAGAACACGGAAAACCATAATTTATAACAAGAATCGAAAAATCAAATTCCATAAATGCCCCTAAACTTTATGGTATATAGTTGTTGGGAGGACATATTATGTCATTTGCCATGTTTGGCAAAGCTGAAAGAATATAAAAAGATAAAACAATGAAAACGCAATCATAGTAGTCTTAGTTGCAACTTCTATACTAAATTCTTTTTTTCAAAATTTAGTATAAGTTGACTTTTGACTCGGATATATTTGATTCACAGGACAATCTGAGAACCAATCAAAAAACAAGAGCAAGAGAGATCGGTTTACAAGTGCTCTTTGTATCCGTGGTAGCACTTGTTAGCGCGTACCTTGGATACTTGTTGCATGGCTGATGAGCAAGTTTTGGCAGGTTGAGATTGTTATTACATTAATGAGGCGAGATGTAAGGGTGCATATGACCAGGTTAGTGTGTATATGTTCAACTTTTTGTTAAAATACAACCACATACAAAGCTAGTTATTGTATGAAGACTTATACCATGTCAATAACATTGCAATCTTTGACTCTATGTGGACTTTGATAGAAATCTAAAGAGTGAATCACACTTGGTTACAATTGGTGATTTGATATGAGCTTTTGATGGTTGAATTCTCTCAAAAATGCCGTTGCGTGTAGTAAAAGCATAAGGAAAGATGCATCGAGATGCATAATCTAAATCATAGAAGGAGATCAGTAGTCGAAGCCCCATGATTTAGGAATGACAATGGGATGAGTTTTGGTATTTCTCATCTCATATATGATTGTAAACCCATGCCCCATACCCATCGGGTAGTGTTGATCCACTTGTACTGGGTGTACATGTTTATGATCGTATGTGGTTAAAGTATACGTGTTCTGATCCCCATTACTAGAAACTTGATCTTAAAACCATCCCAAAACTGGCTTGAAATATTTACTACTTAACCACATTTTTAAATTTATAAAATTTCAACAGCTTCAAAATTTTTACAACTTCAAAATACTATTCATCAAATCCTTTAAGATTATATAACGTATTAGTACATTCGTTTTAGTATGTGTAAGATATCGGCTTCAGATGTGTCACCTAATACCATACACATCTTAACCTCACGAAAAGGTCTGAAGTTTAACTCAACTCGATTACCTGTCCAAATGTTTTGGCTCGTAAGGGTGATAGTGATAATAAGGTTTTGGTTACTATAACAGCTTGCAACATAAAACTTGTTCATATAAATTTCGAACCGAGGGAGCTCACTAAAGTTAAGTCAGTCATTAAAAATAACCCACTACATATCCATATGATAATAAATATTATGTTATGTTACATAAAAACTTCAAAAGGTTTAGAAATATGATTAGGTTTTAGCTTTATTCTAGTTTAGATGGAGCTAAAATTTCAATTCGTTATTAAAAGTTTTTAGGTTGAGTTGAGCTGATTCATATACTTTCAATTCCGAGTTGAAGCCAGCCTGACTCAACTCACTCGTTAAGTAGCGAAACAACAATGACAGTGAAGGAGGCAATGTTGGTAGTGGCTACGGTGAAGGTTGGGTGGTTGCGTTGACTTGTAGTATTGTATAATTCTAATGATCTATTTGTTAACGATCTATTTGTACTCCTTCTAAATTGTGTAACTCTCTTGTTGTAATTGATTTATGATATAAGAAAATTAAATCAATCCATTTAACATATAAAAATGACTTAAATTAACCTATTTACCTAAGAAAAATATATGATAGTTGCTGTCTCTGTTCATTCTTGTCACCAATAAGATTAATAAAAATCTATCTTTTAACTCTAACCCTTTATAAGACCCTAAAATAATTTTTTTAGCAACCATATTTATAAAAGTAACTTTATAACTTATACTTACAAAGATTTAAGCTTGTATTTTTAGATAATTATAAATGCGACTAAATCAAACCTTAAAATTATATAAGTATGATATAATTACCATGAGCCCAAAAGTTAATTAATTGTGATTTAAAAATATGACATTTAATTAAAAAAGAGTTAATTTCAATTTTGTTATCTAAAGTTTGACAAAAATAACAAATTTTCTCCAAAAGATTAATAATATCAGTTTACCTTCAAACGTTTCGTAAGTTGTTTTAATTTTAATCCAAAAACTTCATTATTGGATTTAAGTTGAAAAAAACTAATCAAACTTTTGGACTTAAATTAAAACAAGTTATAAAACTTTTGAAGTTAACTTGATGTTTATATTATAATCTTATACTGGAAAATATTTTTTTGGGTCAAAACTATAAAAGTAAAACCGAATTTAACTTTATAAAAAATATTATATTATCACTTTCAAAGTGCAGTACTCTTCAATACGACAAGTATGTGAGCTATACGATTTGTATAAAAAATTAACATGTTAATTTATAATTTTATATTGCGTAAATTATCCCCACTCCCTATAGTCAACAAAAGTGATCGTTGAGAAGTGAAATTATTATTCGAGTATTGAGCAATGGAAGAGGGCGATCAGGCGATGAAGCTGTTTTCGCATCCGATGAGCTCATGCTCTCGTCGTGTTCGTGTCGCTCTCAACTTAAAAGGTTTATCATCCTCAATTCAATGTCTCACTATCATTCTCTACCTAATTTGATTCCAATTTCCAGATATACGTAGCTACATATATTGAATTTCACTTCGGTTTACTGAAATTAGATTCAACGCATGATACATCATACACACCTGTTATGTGTTTGAAAAGGATTAGGTCCATGAGTTACTAATTTGAGCATGTGTTTGTTTCAGGTCTGAACTATGAATGCATAAATATTACCTCCGTTGGAGATCCAGGTTAGAATACTGAATGAGTGAATGTTAGATGCATTTTTACATTTGAGTTTTCATAACTTCCAACAATATACTAGTTAATAGTAAGTAAGAAAATACGTGTCGTGTAGGTGTCTCCCTCTATCTAAGACGTGGAGGGTTTAAATTCTGCAAGTTGCTGGTTAATATGAATAGATTATAGTAACTAAAATCTGTATGTGGAGTTTCTTTTTTTAAACAACTGTTTTTGTGAGAAATTTATTATTAAAGTTTATGCGTTTTTGAGTTGGATCGAACGTGTTTTGGGTGTATTGGCAAGAGGAAAACTTCACAATTAAGTTTGCTTGGATGGGACTCATGGGAAAATCCAGGGATAGGTAACCTTCTAAGAAGTTTTCACCTAGACAACTAAAAGCAAATCCGTTTGCTTCTCGTGGCAAGACGAACAATATTGGTGCTATGAGGAGCTGGATGTTACATTAATAACTACAATAACACATTGAATCAAGGCTTAGCAACCCTGGGTTACTGTACTTTTAAGAACAAAACAAAGTACGTTAGATTCAATAATTATTTCAAAATTCAAATATACAATACTTGAAAAATTATCTACATGTCAGGAAGGTATCAGGGTTTTTACAAATTCAGTGACAATCACATAAAGCAGTTGTTAATGCAAGACATTTAGAAACACAATTTTTAGAGACAATATTATATTTCACTATTGACTTATGATGTCTAGGCAATTGACACATCTAGTGCTTATGTGTGCAATATAAAGAGACTTATATTTGTGATTGCCAAGTGAACTTTATTTCTGTGAGCTTTGAAATACAGAACTTCTAAAGATCAACCCTATGGGTTATGTGCCTGCACTGGTGGATGGCACTACTGTAGTTTCAGATTCTTATGCCATCTTATTAGTGAGTAATTTATGTTTGGTCCTCATTTAACTTCCTTCTTATATAATTAATACTTGATACTTGATGGTAAGTAATTCGTATGCTGTTATGATCTTTGTCATTTACAGTATTTGGAAGAGAAATATCCTCAACATGCTTTGTTGCCTCAAGATATTTTGAAAAAATCAATAAATTACCAGGTAAATAGGTTGCATTTTATTTACTCGAAGGATCATTGAAACCTTTGTCCCAGATCACTGGCAACTTGTTTGTGGTAGGTTGCAAGTATCGTTTCTTCCAGCATTCAGCCTCTTCAGAACACGACTTTAGTTGTGAGTAGAAACTTCTGGTGATTTCTATTTATAGCATCCTATTATTTTCTCATTAACTCATCTTAACCATGTTTAAAGTTATATTACAGCATTATATAGGGGAAATTGTTAGTCCTGATGAGAAACTTCCGTGGGCTCAATATCATATCAGGAAAGGGCTAGTAGGTAAGGATCACTATCAATGTCAGATCTATGAACTTTATACTAGTGTTTCAATCTTTGGATGTCTATCAACTTGAGAATTCTTTTTACTGTGCTGGGTCACCAAAATTAACCATGTTCCAACAATAATGTACACTTTAGGATCAAGAAAAGAACCAAATCTGGTGATCACATAAACAATTTCCTGACTCAGCTTTTGTTAAAAGCCTAAAACAACTTCAAAATTCCCCACCTTTCTTTCTTTTCGGCTTACCATGCTATTGTCTGAAAATATATGGTGTCACTCTAATGTTGGATACAAATACAAGACAATTTTTTTACTGGCGTAATGTAACAACTGTTGGAATAAGCTACATCCGCACCTGATCCATTATCATTATAATGGATACATATGTTGTTCTCATGCTGAGGGTAGGTAAGGATCAAGATGACATCACTGTAATCTTATATCCTAATTTTGCTACAAATTAGTATATAAGAGAATCATGTATAACAAATGCCAAAAAAGAATCTTTAGGAGTTTAGGGAAGTTTAATAGTGATGTAATTGAGTTTAAAATGTTATCAATTTTCTATTTATGATCACTTGTGCAGCTCTTGAGAAGCTATTAACGAACCATGCTGGAAACTATGCAACTGGAGATGAAATTTACCTGGTATGTTTATTCCTGCCACTTTAATCTCTAGACTATATATGTTGAACATATTATGATGTTTGATCTTTATAAAATTGAGCTTTGTTGAAGTTAGGCATATCCAAAAGTTGCTATCTTTCTTATGATAGAGAATTGAAGGGAAATGGAAATTGGTGGGAACACACATATATTTGTATTCGATTAATTTGATTCTGTACACAAGAGTCATATATATACACATACATGACAGTTACATTGATCAACCGCCATAAACAGTTTATTATGGCGGGAAACTAACTTTACCCGAATTGACCCATTTCTAATAATTTACATACTTTATATTACACATAATATTTACATAAACCTATGATAGATACCGGAAATCGAAAGCTTAGATTTATAATTAAAAAGCCTGATTCGAGATAGGCTAAATCTCCAATTACAAGGTAAAAAACCTAGTTGATAAACAATACATTGATATCCCAATCCCTACTCTCTAAAGTACTATAAAAACAAGAAAGGTAAAACTGCCCCACGATTAGCTCCTCTATTTTTGGCAACCCATAATTAGCTCCTATATCTCGGGTAAGTGACTAATGTAGTTGACCCTATTTCTAGTAACTGACTAATTGAATTGACCCGAGGTGGCTTGATTTGTGGATACGTATCAATACTTCCGGTCCGTAAAATCGACTTGTCCTCAAGTCCAGATGAAGCGGTCGAGTGAAGCTTGGCCGCCCTTTATCAACAACCCACGGTGGACGCCATTCGAGTCTTATAATGGCATGTGGCACAATTCCAATGGTGAGCCAAGGTGGGTGCCACTTATGTCGTTCGGCTACACCTTTGTTCGGAGTCTCTCGCGTTGGTCCCCCGAACCCAGTTAGTGGAGAGTGAACTGCATAAGATTCATAACATGAATATGTATGAACAAGTTGTCTAACACTTCTAGAAGAATACATGGTCTTCAATGAGGCCTT
>BJCM01000951.1:0-14156 GCA_018326385.1 Flaveria bidentis | reverse complement strand
TATTTTGAATTATGACAATTCTACAATCTAAATATGATTTCTAGGGGAAAATTGAAACGATTTTGGTTTCCAGTGATCCATAAATGTCATTTACGGATGTGGTATTTTGCTATGAGATTCGTAAATCCTAATTACGGATGTGGTATAAAGCGTAACTCTCACACACTTTTCTTTTTAGCTTATACCATATATTCTTAAATGTGATTTACGGATCTCATGCCACCTCATCACATGCATACATGACACTTAATGATCACCTAGAAATTAAAATGGTTTTAGTACCTGCGTACATGATTGTTGTATGATTTTTTAAGTACGCAATTTTACTATCTATAAATGGTTTCTACGCAGGAACTTAAACCATTTGGTTTTAGATGATCCGTAAATGCCATTTACAGATGTGATGACGTGATCAGAGATGCATGAATCCCATTTAAGGATGTGGTATAAAATGCAATTCTCACACACTTCCATTTTTCTAACTTTATACCACATCCATTAATAAAATTTACGGATCTCATGCCACGTCATCACAAAAACGTAAATAAATTGTCATAGTGGCATGTAACAGTAACAATAGGGAAGAACATACATAATCCAATAATGGGTGGAATATTAGCAAGCTTTGCATAACTAATGCCTTGAGGAATTGCAAGGCTAGCAATGGTTACTCCAGCAAGAAGATCATACATAAACAACTTTCGATTATACTCCGGGAGCCACTGGAACACCGGAACAAAATACTTTACCGCCTTTTTGGCCTTCACGCGAAACGTCTTCCCTTTAAAGTCATGAAACGGATCATCGGGGAACAACGTCTTCCCTTTAAAGTCATAAACGCCTTCGAGAAACTCCTCGGGGCCGCGAAATTCACCTTTGCTGTAACTTTTTCTTCTCCCTTTACTGGCTCCATTAGATCATAAACAAGTGTTTGTGTTTGTGTGTGTGTGTTAAATGCGGAGAGTGGTGTGGGTGTATTTATAGTACGTTGATGCGTAAGTGACGGTGAGTGTGGATAAAAATGTAAGTTGAGATTAAAGGGTTTGTTTTGACAGATTCAGACTGATTTCTATTATTAGGAGTTTATCTACATAGGATAAAAGAGGCTCATGGATAAATAATAATATATGATTAATTCAATAGGAAAATATGGATACTAAACAAAGGTGTGAAGTCTAGCGATATGAAACTTTATACGAAAAGTCTTTTTTAATGGTTGAGGATTGAAAGATGTACGATATTAAGTTTATATTTGCTTACATTATTCATTTATTTATAACTGCGTTTACTAAACAGCAGCCTAGGAATAATGGGTCGTGGCCCATTGGGCTTTTGAAGCATATTGTGGTTTATGTTTAAGGAGAAATGTTACGGGATAAAGTGTTTTTTGCGCGAATTCGTACGAAGTTATCATGTAAAAATGGATGTTACGGATGGAATTATAACACAATTTTAATAATTAATCACGCAAAGATGAAATTATCACGCAAATGTGAAATTTTTACGCAAGAAGGTATTATTGTGTGATAATTCCACGCGAGTGTAATTTACCTTGCATAATTATCACTTTGTTCTTGTGTGATTATTATTGTTTTTGCATGGTGATAATTTCACCCCAAAACTTCATACCTTCGCACGAAAAAAACACTTTGTATAGTAACCGGCATCTATATTTAAGTTTTATGTAAAAAAAATTCTATATGGTTAAATGTTTTTAAAATTAAATGAGACAATGGAACATATATGAATTACAGTCACTAATAAGTGCATTTATTTAAATAGGTTGAACGAAATAGCGAAGAAAAAAACCATAATAATCAAGTTTTATTATTATTACACTTCAATCATATTAGCAAAAAAATATTATATAGTAATCAAAATTCATATACATTTTATTTACTCATTCAGTTTAATAAATTTAAATATTTATAAAAATATCACATATGACTTGTCTAGTTAGTGAAACATTAGTTTTTAGATGGATAAGAAAACCAATTTTAGTGTAACATTTGAAAACTTTTAATGTTATGTAAACCTAACCCTTTATTATTAGTTTCCGTGTCTATTATACTATTGCAACTACAAATCCAAAGATACACATCGACACAAAATATTCATAGCATGCTTTTACTTAATGCATTAAAACTCATACTACTGCAAATGAAATTATTCATTAAATGAAACAATCAAGGGCTTCTTATCTAATTAGTAGACATATTATGAACGTTTAGAGCCATGGGGAATCATATATAGGTGTAGCCACAGTCTTAACTTGAAGGTAATGTTCAAGAGCCTCAAAACTTTGTTCTCTTCCGAATCCACTCATTTTATACCCTCCATGAGGCGCATCGCGATCAAGGGCTAGGTAACAGTTGATCCACACAGCACCCGCTCGTATAGATCTTGAAACCGTGTTTGCAATGTCAATGTTTTTAGTCATCACTCCTGACGCGAGTCCATATTTTGTGGCATTTGCTCTCTTGATCACTTCTTCAACGGTTCTGTATTTGTCATCTTTTCAGTTAGTTGAGCAACACTAAAACATCTCACGTTTGATGATTCTCAATGTAATTTTTATATAAGCAAAGGGTGCTACTGGTTCGGATTTTGGTAGCTTCATTAGAAAGAAAATGTTTCAATTAGTTAAAAATAAACTAAAAACGAAAACTGAATTATGTTTTAATTGGAAAAAACCCGATTTTTAACGAGGGATTCTCGTTTGTTTGGGTTTTGCGTTCCTTGTTTTTGTAATGAGATAAATTTATGAATTCGGTTTTTTCAGTTTAAACTGAAATTTTCAAATCCGAATAACTAAATTGGTTTTGTTTTAAACGGTTTGAGTTCGTTTTAATTTTCAGTCTAATGGTTTTGTCACAGAATATTGGACAATTCTGATGTAAAACATCTTATGGGCTTTTAAGCGATTGTTCGGTTAGAGCTGGACTTTCTATGCTTTCGGCCCATATTGGGTTCGTTAGGCTTATTAGATAATTGTAGGCCCACATTCAAGCTCAGCACATACAATTAATCTATTCTATACTAGTTTCATATTCCTTGTGATACACTAGTTAAATAGATAAAAATACCAAATATTTTATAATAAAAATTAAAAAAATTTAAAATAATATATTCAGATAAAATACGAACAATTTATGTAAAAATAAGTACCTCAAGTAAAACAACAATAATATCATTTTAGAGTTTTTTATATGAAATTATTTTTTATTTTATAATTTTATTTTTTAATCCATCCTTATAATACTTAAAAACTTTTTTTAAAGCGTTTGTGTTTAAAGAATTTTTTAAGAAAATGTTTATATTTTATATTCTTTTTTTAACGTTTGTCTTTTACTAAAAACCTATAATTTTTTATTTTTACAATATCTATGTTTTTATTATGTAAATGTTTTAAATAGTATAATTAGTATGTATTATTATCATTTATTAGAAGAGATATATGGAAAGACTAAGATGAGAAAACCTAATATTTTAACAAGTGACACTTCAAAATTTTCTTATATACATATAGATAATAGATTTGCTAATTTATAAACGAAATGAACTGTAGAGTGCATGTCCTTTTGCGTCTTGTACAACTTTCTAATGCGTATCTTCTCTTTGTTGTATATGTTCATATAAACTTAAAGATCAATCTCAAAGGGGTTTGTTAATAAAAACACTAGGTAATAATAGAAAACTTATATGTTCACACTAAATCTTATATTTCAACTATAGAACATTATATATTTACACCTTATGTAGCATAAAAATACAATTACCAATATATATGTATAATAAAATATTAAGAATGAACGAAATACTGAAAGACATACTTGAATTTGAGTATCGAGATTACCGGGCCAAATATCTCTTCCTTAGCGATGCTCATATCATCCTTAAAACCATACAAGAATATTAGGGGTGAGAAATCCATCCTCAACTAGTTCGTAACTTATAATTTATAATAACAAGCAGATATTAAAATAATATAATGTTTTATGTGTCATTATATTTTGAAAGACATTATCATTTCACAAGTCTCGTTGCTAGCTTTTTATTTTTACCTGTTTAACATGTACTTGTAGATAAAGCATAGTTGTTCATAAATACGTGTCATGTTGCCATCTTTAGATGTATTAACAGAATTAGATCGTACCGTAACATTTGTGAAAATAGTTGGTTCGATGTAGTATCCTTTCTTTCCAAATGGCCTTCCGCCAGTTACCAAAGTCGCACCTTCCCTTTTGCCTTTCTCAATGAACGAGAGCACTTTCGTGTATTGTTGTTTGTTGTTCTACTCAAGTAACGAATTAACACATATAATATGGATCTATTATGATTTAAACAACGACGATTAGTTGTACCTGTGGTCCATGTTGAGTAGCGAGGTCAAAAGGATCTCCCTTCGCCCAACCTTTCACCGCTGCTTCCAATTTCTTAACGAAAGCGTCATGGATTCCTTCTTGAACGAAAACACGAGAACCCGCTACACACATTTCACCCTGTATGTAACGGGTTAGAATATTAAAGATGTCAATTTTAACCCATTTTATTGCAAATTGATTCTTTCAAAACACATTCTAATAACAACAAATTAAGCAAAAAAGAATAGTTTCCGAAAATCTATTTTCATTATATACAACCTTTTAAATAATTTAATTCCAAAAATGCAATATTTGTAACCATATTAAGATGAAAATTATATAGTAATTAGATAAATGTTATGGTACAAAGTATTTTTTTCGTGCGAAGCGCACAAAGTTATCACGCAAGAATGGACGTTACGGGTGGAATTATAACGCAAACGTAATAATTAATCATGCAAAGATGTTATTATCGCGTAAAGGTGAAATTATTACGCAAGAAGGTATTTTTGTTTGATAATTCCATGCGAGTGTAATTTGTCTAGCGTAATTATCAATTTGTTCTTGCGTAATTACTATTGTTCTTACGTGATTATTCCACCCCAAAACTTCGTACGCATCGCACAAAAAAAACACTTTGTATAGTAACCGACCCCTATATAAATATTGAAAAACATAAGACACAAATTGTTATGGAAAAATCGTACAGGTCCATTTTAACTTGACCCATTTTAACGTGTTATAAGGCGTATTTTAGAGCATTTGTTTACAACAAAGTGCATTTTGTATAAGTATGAAAAATATAAAAAGAAAAAATAAGAAGCTTTAGATAGTACCTTGTTTATTAGATTTCCGATAACAGCAAGTTGTACTGCTTTATCAACATCTGCATCGTCGAAAACAATGAAAGGCGATTTTCCACCGAGTTCGAGGAATACAGGCTTCAAATTGCTTGATGATGATGCTTGCATTATGGTACGGCCAACTTCTATGGATCCCGTAAATGTTACCTAGATTGATCACACATCGTTAAACGGCCTAAAGAATTAAGTTGTTGATGATTATTTCGGTTTGAAAAATAAAAGTCACCGCATCGATGTCCATATGAGAGCTAATGGCAGCACCAGCAGTTCCTCCAAACCCGTTAACCACGTTAATCACCCCATCAGGAACACCAGCCTTACATATCGTGAAACATGTTAGGAGTGTTTTAGTCGCATATTAGTTGCAAATGGACATTTTAGTCACAAAAATAGCCGAATACTGATCAGTAACAATAAATATTTATAGGCAACTAAACGTCGCAAATGGACATTAGCGTCTAATTGTAAGCGTTTTGACGCTAAACATCACTCGTAGTAGTTATATTGTCTTTTATTAAGTAGCATAGTTTTGCAAGATGAAAATATCAAACTTAGAACATTCACAGTGGAATCTCTAGAAATATGTGAGTGTGTTTCCTATATCATATGAAATGGTTTTGATTAGTTGACAGTGAATGATAGAGAAAATTTTATAGTTAATCGGTATATTTAAAAAATCACTGTTCAATCCATATTAATTATTTAATATTTTTAAAATTACTTGTGAGTGAAGTAGAGAAAATATAATAATAAGAGTACAAAAAATATTATTTAATTAAAAAATAAAAAAATATATATGATTTTTAATATAATTATATAAATAAATATGAGTAACCTACTTTTAATGTTGTTACATTATACATCAAATTTCATGGTTTGTTGATAACACATAGGGAAACTCACATACTTGTGCTAAATTGTAACTTACAAGTTTCGACAAGTGGGCTAAGAAGAGAGACGAAAGAGGCGTTTGTTCAGCAGGCTTGACGACCATGGTGCAACCAGCGGCTAAAGCTGGTGCGACCTTGGTAGCAAACATGTATGCAGGGACATTCCAAGCAATGATATGTCCAACCACACCAATGGGTTCACGTAACGTGTAAGCTTGAATATTACTAGACATTTTAAGTGTGGCTCCACGGATTTTATCAGCTGCACCAGCAAAGTAACGAAACGTTTCCCCTAATGCTGGGAGTTCAATGTACCTTGCATGACCGAACAATTTTCCCCCATCGATCACTTCTAAGGTTGCTAACTCGTCAACATTTTCATCGATCAAATCTGCAAATTTCAGCATGATCTTTCGCCTTGCCTGTTAGATTTGGACCAAATTAGTTACTTATTTAAGAGTTGAATATTAGTTATTTAGTTTAGTTAAGAGAAAATAAGAAAAAAAGGGCCAACTATCGTAAATTATTAGTTATTGTATTTTTTTTAAATTAAAACTTTGATCGCTACATATCATTACAACCAACGAAAACATATCACAAGTTTATGCCAAAAAATTAAGTTTTGCACCAAAAGCTTATCTATTTTAGTCATAGGATGTAAACAATCATATTACGTCACGTTTGATGGTATGGTGGACTAACATGTTTTGTTGACATAAAAAATGTCTTGCTAGTGTAAAATTATCATCACTTGTTGTTTAGCCATTATTTTTCTTTATAATTGGAAAGTCAATATGATAATCCAAAACCTAAAGAAAAATCAAGTATATTTTGTTTAAAAAAGATGGTTATCCAAGCTATTTTCGTTACAACTTTAGCATCAAAACAGATTAAGATACAATATATAACGTTGAGTTACTTCTTCTTTAAAATAATAAAAGATACCTCGCCAGACAAGCGAGGCCATGGTCCATTATCGAAAGCTTCACGAGCAGCCTTGACTGCCAAATCAACGTCCTCCTCTCTCCCTTCGGCAACCATCGCTAGCACTTCCTCTGTTGCTGGATCTATGGTCTCGCATGTGCTTCCTAATCATTTCAAAATTATGCACACACATTATGTACCATTAAATAAATTTTTTTAAGAACACACACCCTTTACTAATTAAAACCCACCCATTGTCTATTTTATGAACATGAACTTGCATGATGGGTATAAACACTAGGTGTTACTAGGCTAAAAGGTCATCAATATTTATTTAAATTAATTATTATTGTGTTTTAGATAGTAAAAGATATTAAAAGAAACCTGAAATGGAGTCAACAAATTCCCCATTGATGAAGAGCTTCGTGAACTTGATCTCATGAGTTGAAGTTTTGGAATTCATCTTTAACCCTTCTCTTAATATTCAGAAGGGGTGTTTTTTTTTTCTTTTTGAAATATTACAGCAAGCTATTTAAAATTTATAGGCCATTATTGCAATTTTAATTGGTAGCCATATTGACATAAAATGGTGGTTTTCTGTTCACATTTTTATGGGAGAATGGAGGAGGGTAAAAGAGTGGGAGAGAGAGAGACTCAATAACAATGCATTTATCCGTTATGTTTCCTATTTATATTTAACATTTAGTTTTAGTTTTAGGGTATTATATTAAAGTTTATTAGTAGATTAAAAGCTCGTGTATATACAAATTAAGTAGAAAAAGATTAAATAATTAGCTATGAAGTAAAAAATAGAAAATATTTTTTAACTTTGAGTCATAGCTTCAAGAGCATTTTAATGCTTAAATCAATATGATTTCAATACTTAAATCAGTATCATTTCAACCATGATATATCATAAATGTACGTATGTAAATAGAGAGTTATAATTATAAGAGAAAATAGAAAGCAGTAATATAAGTAATTGATACTATTAAATAGAACTCGTAACTTCAAAAGCGCCCCAACTCTTGATGAGAGTTTTCTTCATATATAAATCTATTTGAGCCTTTAACCTTAATATGCCTATATTTACTTGATCCAGATTGGACCCTTTTTATTAGTCCTAAACTATTGAATTCGGAAAGATATGTGTTTTTATTTAAAGGATCACTTGGACCCCTTTTTATAAGGCCTAAAACAAAACTTACTAACAAATGCCTTTTTGTTGTAACTTGGATCTAAGCTTGGAAATGTCTTAACGTTCCTTTTTGCTTACATTTGCTATTGTATAATTTGATTAAATCTACACTCTACATTCACATGTGACATGTTTATGTTTAGATCTTTTTGAAAGACTGTTGCATTTGGAAATTTAGAGATAAGTTTATGCTTATATAATCTAAACACCATGTTGTTGATATGCTCATAGCCAAGGAGAATTATGAATCGGAGTGACAACAGTTTTAACTTGAAGATACTTGTATAACGCCTCCATTCCAAAGTCTCTTCCGAACCCGCTCATCTTGTAGCCTCCATAAGGGGAGTCTGCGTCGAACGCCAAATAACAATTTATCCAAATGATGCCCGCACGAATTGATCTAGAAACAGTGTTTGCTATGTTTAAGTCCTTGGTCGCGATCCCAGCAGCTAAACCATATTGTGTAGAATTCGCTCTAGTGATCGCCTCCTCAATAGTCCTACAAAAATGATACATGATAGAAAAAATATAAATAATTTATAACTATGTATTTAGGATCATTTAATTTGAGCTTACTTGAACTTAATGACACACATAACAGGGCCAAAAATTTCATCAGTAGCAATAAGCATGTCATCCTATAAATATAAAGAAAAACATATGTGTCTTATCAGCCTATAAAATAAACTGTTAATATGAGTAAAGTTATGCACATTTTGAACTACGAATCAAGTTAGTTTACCTTAACATCGGTGAAGATTGCTGGCTCGATGTAATATCCCTTCTCCCCGCAAGGCTTTCCCCCGGTTAGCAAAGTAGCACCCTGTCTTTTTCCGTGTTCGATGTACGAAAGTATTTTCTCATATTGTGCCTTATCTGCCTATAAATTTTAGTGTTAGTGATGCGAGAAGTTGTAATATAACATTTAGAAAATATACATTGAATGAGATGGAATAATTAGTTACTTGAGGTCCTTGAATTGTTGAAGGGTCAAAGGGATCACCAATGGTCAGCCCTTTTGAGTTTCTAACAATCTTGGTCACAAACTCGTCGTATATTCCTTCCTGAACAAAGATTCGCGAGCTACACACGCAATATTCACCCTAAAAAAGTGACAAATTTAACCGGATGAAATTGGAAACACAAATAGAAATCAATGAAAATTGTCTAGTTATTGTGTTTTATCTTAAACAATAACCTTTAAATATGTTAAAAATTAAAATAATAGAGACGAATCAAACACAATAAAAAAACGTCCGAAGTCTTTATTCAATGGATAAAATCCACCAACTCATTTTATATGAATATTTTAATTTTGCAGGCACAAAATATATCACTTAAACTATTCATTTTATACAAATATTTTAATTTAGAAAGAGATCATTTAACCCAACCCATTTATTTGGTCAATCAATAGAATTCAAAACATCAAAATATATTCGAATACCTTGTTAACGAAAGCACCCATAAGAGCAAGATTAACAGCCGAATCAACATCAACATCATCAAATATTATGAGAGGCGATTTGCCACCGAGCTCAAGAGATACCGATTTCAAATTACTCGTGGCGGCCGCTTGCATTATCACTCGCCCCACTTCAGTCGACCCCGTGAAACTCACACAGTCGATATCCATATGAGAACTTATGGCAGCTCCAGCCGTAGGCCCATACCCGGTTACCACATTAATCACCCCATCAGGAACACCCGCCTAATTCACAATCAAATCCGATCATAAGTGATCCAAAAAGTAACAAAATAATAATAAGTTAATAACCATCATACGATGAATTATTGGTAAGACATCTAAAAGGTCTTTAAAAAACCATACCAGTTTAGCCAAATGAGCACAATACAGCGCAGAAAGTGGCGATTGCTCCGCTGGCTTGACCACCATGGTGCAACCAGCGGCCATCGCTGGTCCGACTTTCATAAGGAACATTCCGGCTGGGAAGTTCCACGGGATAATATGCCCAACGACACCAATGGGTTCGTATAACGTGTACCCTTGCAATTGATTCGCCATTTTCAACGTCTTTCCATGGATTTTATCCGCTGCACCAGCGTAATATCGGAGTACACTGGCTGCAAATGGAATTTCTCTGGTTTTCCCGTTGGTGAGCACCTTACCGACATCAATGGCATCCAAAGCTGCTATTTCTTCAATGTTTTGATCTACTAATTCAACGAATTTCATCATAATCCTTCCTCTCTCCTGTTGTTACACAAATTATACTCACGAATCAGTAGATATAAGTTTGATTTCATGAATCTGCAAATCAAACATAACGAATATGTGCTTTGATCCGCCAAATCAACAATCGAATTTCGCTCAGATTTGAGTGTATCTATTTATTTGATTCAGTTTTTATATAACAAACACAAAATCATTCATGTTCGTACTAACATCAATACATCATCATCATCATCTAGAATCAATAATGTATTAAGGCAAAACAACCAAATCGACATGTGTTAGTAGGCCGTTTAGGTCAGATTTGAGTTTATCTGTTTATCTAATTCAGTTTCCATATAACAAAAACAAAATCACTCATGTTCGTATTAACATCATCAATACATCGTCATCATCTAGAATCAATCATGTGTTAAGCGACAATCGATGTAAAGTATACTACATGAAGACGAACTGTTGCTGTATAAACATCAGATTTGAGTATCTCTGTTTTACTGTTTATCTAATTCAGTTTTCATATAACAAACACAAAATCATTCAAGTTCGTATTAACATCAATGCAACATCATCATCATCTAGAATCGATCATGTTTTAAAGCGAAATCGATACACAGTATAACAGATGAAAACGAAAGGCTACTGTAATTCATACCGCACCAGACATACGAGGCCAGGGGCCATGATCAAAGGCAGCACGAGCAGCGTTAACAGCCAATTCAACATCATCCTTATCTCCTTCAGCAATATCCGCTATCTTCTCTTCAGTTCTCGGATCAATCGTCTCGAATGTTCTTCCTATTCGATCAAAAACTCACACAAATGAATAACGACACAACGATTGATATGATAACACTGAAATCAAAATCTACAATCGTACCTGAAACAGAATCGACGAATTCTCCATTGATGAACAGTTTTGTGAACTTTATGCTGGGGATTTTGATCGAAGAGATGGAGTTGGTGTGATTATCAGCCATAATGTTCGGTTGTGTGAGCAGATGAAGTGTGTTCTAATGGGTGCCACTGATGGTGGATATGATGTTATTATATATGGGTCGGGGTTTGTCTGGTGAAGATTCCATTTGCCGTTCGATCATCATACCGATTTTGATCCATTTTGTCGATAAACCATTTTGGTATATTGAAATGTGGGACAATGTATTGTGAAAAAAGGTATTTTTAACTTTTTTGTTTAGACCGGATTTCATACAATGATGTTTGTAGAAAAATTAAAATAATCTGATCGTGTTATTTTAAAAAAGTAAAATGTATAGCATAATCTAGAATGGCGACACATCTATTTTAGGGGATGATGTATGTTGTGATGATTTCGTTCATAAAGTATGTGTAGTAACACCATTATGATAACACGTTAGTTAGAGCATTTACATTTTTTTTCTCTATTCACATTCCTATAATTTACAAAAAAAAGTAATAATATCTAAATTTATCTATCTTTTTGGTGAGAAGTAATATTATGTTGACATGTGTCTCTTCTATCTATATTTTTATTAAAGTAGGGTGATTAAAATAAATATATATATACCCGTATGATACACGAATTTAACAAATAAAATATAAAATAGTTATTAAATAAAAATTTATGCATTTCAAAATCATGATTAAAGATAAAATATAATTATAAGTACATATAAATAGCTAATCTAAGTAAATAAGTAATAATATATTTTTCTTAAAATTTTATTTTTTTAAAAAATGTGAATTTTTGTTTTTGAAGGGTGTGTTTTTAATAAAAAAAGGTTTTTAATTTATTAAATTATATTTTTTTAATTTAAAAATGGTATGAGTATATTATTAGTATTCAGTATTATTATTATAATAGAGAAATGAGAAAGTATTTTTCATAAAATAGAATTAAAATTATATATAGGTAATAGTTCAAGAAATAAAATAATTATACCATTTTTAACTCTCTTATGTAAATAGTTTTATTTTCAAACATTTGTTTTAAGATTTTTTATAAGAAAATATTTTTCATAAAAAAAGTTGTTTTAAAAATTATGATTTGTAATTTTTCTGTTTGTTTTAATAAGACTGTTTTAAAATATTTCATCTGTTTATAATTTTTTTTAAAACAAAACAATTTTGAAATATATTGTTTAAATAATGTTTAATGTTTTAGAAAACTTCATATTATATAAAACTTTAGTTTTTTGTTATTTAGATTTTAATTAAAAGTTGTTATTTTTATTTCTTTGATAAAATCTATTTTAAAAAAAGCTAGTTTGATTTTAAAAAAAGAATTGATAAGAGAGAAAAACATAGTAATTAATAAATTTATTTTTAATAAGAGAGAGGAATTTACTTGAGACTTTAAATTACTATAACACCCTTTTGGAGGGAAAATTAATGTTTGGATGTCTAGAAAAATGATAATTGGCAAAAATATAGATTAGGAGAACTAAAAAAACATTGTTTTATTAGAAGTTATAGATTCAATAGTTGCTTATGGCCTCCCTTCCTTCATCGATGTGCTTAAATTATAATCAATCAATTTTTGTGTCTCTTTGTCTCCAAGGAACTCAACCAACGACAAAAGCGTCGCGTTAAAGAACATCTAAAAATGATCTTTTATATAAAAAAATTGAGCAATATATTATCTTTTTAATTCTAAATATGTTATACGTGACAAGTCACGTCACGTGATACGTAATAAAAAACTAACGAAAACGAATAGTTAGTCTGGCCTATTATTAGTAACGAAATCAAAAGTTGGGATCCATAATGGTCAAATTGTTAGTTGGGTTTAATATTGTCCAATAGTCAATAGTTTGAATTATTAAAACCAATTTTCCTTTAAAAAATAAAATATTTAAAAATAAACAAAAAATTAAAACTAAACAAATATATAAATTGAAGGTTTAAAATGATATTATAGTTGTTTTATCTGAATTTAATTTTTGTTTGAACGGCAAATGTGCGACCCAGTTTCTAATCATATGTGTTATTTTAATCGGGCTATAATATCCGTTTCTTAATCGGGACCCCAGCCTCAACCCTCAGAAGAAAACTCATTGATGAGAAAACTTTCTGCCTTAACTATGAACATTTTTGCTCAGAGTGAGATATGAATTACTTATTTATACGTAGCTCTAATTATATCTTATCTTTTAAAAATATTGTTTTAATTTATAAACTTTTTATTACAATTATTTAATGTTTTATTTATTCAAAATTTGTAATACACGTGATAGTAACCTATCCTAGTATGTAAATATTATACCCGACAAAGCTAACACGGATACCAAATATTGGGTTCATATGGGTCTTTCATAATGATCTCATGGGTTATGTTGAACATGGGGAAATTTAAAAATAAGTCAAGATGGGTTGAATTAAAACAAATGAGATTAACAATGGGTCAAGATAGGCCGAATTAAAACAAGAAATGGATCGCAACGGGTTGTAAGGTGGTTTGTCGAGCAACCTAACACTTTGTTCGGTTGCTATCTTAATCCGCTTTTAACACCATAACATGGTCAAAACTCACTACTCACGAGTCATGACTACAAGCTTTCAATCACCGCCTATACTCCTGACCACCACCGCCGCCACCGCCTACTACGTAACGCCATTAAATTGAGAGAGAGAGAAAAAAACATGGTGTGGATGCTACACTCGTCACGTAGATGCACAAACGAAACGTCATTAAAACAAAAATTATGATTCCAAATGATCTGTTTTGCGTACGAGTTTGCCCAT
>BJCM01000950.1:0-10863 GCA_018326385.1 Flaveria bidentis | reverse complement strand
CTGGTTCATTCATGCGACTGGTTCATTTGCATGAACTATTCATGCGTATGGTCCATTAGCATGGTCTATTCGCATGATAACTTCACACGATTAAGTTTAAGCATGTTTCTCAACCATTATTGACTAAGAACTATGTAAACACCCACAAACCTATATAGTTTGTTCAATACACAATAAACAATGAAATATTAAACATTATAAGCATAAACCACACATTGTATTTCATTCATACCCATTCATTACATATATGTAAGACATGAAAGACATTTTACATTGAGCTCCTAAACTAGGTACATATGTATCAACAACAACACAACACATAATGAGCAGAGTGATGTTTAGAACACTTATCAGATCAAATAGGGAACTGGTAACACACAAGTATGATACTTAGAACACAAGTAAAGTCTAAGACAAAACAAAGAACAATACAAGTAATTGGTTTTCAAGAATGTTGTATATTGCTCTCAAGTTCTTTTACAAGTGTTAAGCATATTTTTAAAGTTACAAAGACCTGAGATACTTATTCTACATCCTACTGTCGATCATGCTTTGAAAACCAGCAGGAAAAATTTGAACTAGACAACAAAATCAAATGTAAAGTCAAAAGGCAGATTGCCTTTTGACTAGTGACTATGACATGCCATAGGACTAGTGACTATGACATGCCATAGCTCACATCTTAATATAATACCAAAATGATAAAAGTCCATAAATTAGAAAACACATACTCAAGACCTCAATGTACAATTTACCAAAAGCATGGACCTTTTCACCAACTAGTGAAAGTTGGCGAGTCAACAGAGTTGCAGCGAAAAGTGGTCCAACTTTATGGTAAAGTACATCAAATAAAGGCATGTATTCAAAAGTCTTTGGAAGATAACCTGTCTTCACTTCTAGGCTTCGAAAGACTTTGTCTCTGAAGCTTCGAAAGACTTCAATTTAAGCTTTGGAAGATGTTGGTCTTGGCTTCAGAAGATTTTACACTTAGAATGTTTTCTAGTGCATGGTGTAAAACTTCCGAAGCATTTCCACTCCTGCACTTTAGTGCATGCATGCAGGAAGACTTTGGATATTTTTGGTGCATCAGCCTTTATATAAACCTTACAAACTCCCCCTAGACTGATGCTACCAAAACATATGAAGATCTTAGATGTTGATAGTCCTCATTATAATAATGACCATGCCTTTCTTTATCAGATGGTCAGGATCACTCAGACTGTCATAGTATTTTCTCATCTCAAAAAGATCATGCAAAGGTAGATTGAACATGTATTGCCATGTGTAGACATCTTTAATACCTTGATCTCTGATCACATGCCATCTTTTCGGATTAGTGGAGTAAGTCTAGGATAAGATGGGTCTTCCTGTTGCAGTAGGAGTTGATTGAATGGGAGTTGTTTGAGCTTCCTCTTGATGCACTTCCTTAGGATGTTCAGACTCATCTTGAGATCTTGAGGTGGATGACCCTGTCTTCTTCTTCTTACGCTTGGGCTTAGAGGCCATCCTTTTCCTCCTTTTAGATTTTTAACTAAGAAGACTAGCTTGCAAAACCATGCTGTTCTGTCTTGTCTTTCTCAATTGAGTTTGCCTCCCTCACAGGTTCAAAAAGAAAGGGAGGTTGACCCCGCTTTGAATCAGAAGATAAAGCTTGTTGAGACTCAACAGGAGGTCCAGGTTGAATTGTCTCAAATGGTTCAACCTTAACCTCCACTTCTTGAGCTCTCCTCTTTTAATCTTCTACTTAATCACCCTTATGTGCTCATCCATGGTAGATAAAGACATAGGGCCAAGTCTCCATCTAGAGAATCCATATAGCTTCAAGAAGCTCATCATCCTCTACCTATCAGTAGACTTCTTTTGACGTTTTTGGATGATGGCTCTTGCTTTAGCAGCTTCTTCCCTCATTTTCCTCTTTATTGCCTTCTACTCTTTGAGTACTTGAAGTTCAAGTTGTTTGAGATACTCAAACTCAATGTATTCAAATGGTAGGGGAATAAGTGCATCTGCTTGGTAGAGACTTATGGTACTCAGGTAGTTGATCATGTTTATCCTGTCAGTTTCTTTATCTACATGAAGCTCTTGTGGTGCAACAATCTCTTGCACAAGGATTTCTTGAACTGGTGAGAGAGTAGGAACATGTTTGAAGAGTCTTTTCAGTCTTTTTTCTACCTTGATCTGAAAAGGAGCAATCTTGCATCCTCTGCTTCCTTCTTCTCTCTAGACACTTCAATGTCTACCAATTCATTAAGTTCTCTAAGGGGATGGAGATGATTTGATCAATGTTATTGTTCCTAGTCTGTAAGTAAGCAATTCTGACTGTCCTTAACTCATCATTATGAGTATTTGGTCTAGGGGTAGCCCTTATTGCAGCTTGCATGAATCCTGAAGACCCAATAGAACTATCTCCCCTTAGCTTCCTCTTCCCCTCTCTCTCTCCTCCTCCTCAATCTCCTCAGGAGTCAATTTCCTTTACCTTTTATCACCCATAGACCTTTGTGACTCAGGGTAGAGAAACCTTTGGCCTTCATTGCTTGGAGTAGCATCCATGCTCTGGCCAGAGAGAGGCTATGATACACCTTCACCAGCAGGTGTGTCACTGAGGGAATGAATTGCTAAAGTGGTTATAGGTGTGACAAGACTCATAGGCTTTATCACTGGACCTTCAGTCAAGGTTTTCCCTTTGAAGCCAATCTCAGGGTCTGCCTCAACATTTAGTTGACCGATGATTTTACTTGATTGTCTTTGTCTCCTTCTTTGGTTGAACACTTCAATAATTCTATCTTAAATCCTTTGAGCCAGCCTGCCTAGATTGGCTTGGGTTAGCAAGTGGCATGTTGATCAGGTCAAGACCTTCATAGTAGTTCAAAGTTTAAAAATTGAAGACCACTTGCTACCCTTGAACTCTTTGAAGAACGAAGATTGTTTTTTCAACATCATACCTCTACCCTATTATGTAGTTGGAAGTTCCTTGAGGTGGTGATGATATAACCCTTGGAATACCTTCCTCAAAGAGACTCTGAATGAGAGAGTCTATAGAGTCCACATCAATGTGAACTTGAGGAAGTTTATGAGTATGAACAACTGCAAGTGAGGATGGTGAGTCCTCAATCTCCATACACTATGAAGAACTCCTAGGTTCTCTAATTGTTATGACTTTCTCCCCCTTTTTGGTAGCATCATCCACTTGCATAGGTAAGCTAGGGTTAAGTCAATCACATCCACATGTTCTTGTGTTCCTGGATGAGCTCTCCTCAAAGGTCTCCTATCTAGTTTCTCCTTAAGATAAGAAATCTCAAGTTGTTGATCATAGACCCTGTTGTGTAAGATAGTCACCTGAGATTACAAGTGACTAACCTTAAAGACTAAACAGGTGCATGTTTTTTATAGTTTTTGCACCTTCAGTCTTAAATTCCCATCTTTTTCATCAAAAAAGTCTTTGGGGGATGAAATAATTGGACCAAAGTCCTTAGTCTCACCACCAACATCAGGTTCTTGGCTGCTGGTTTTCCTTTGGTCACTAATAGCTTCAAATGAAGTGTCAATGGGCTGAGTTGCCATGGTTGAGGTCTTAATAATGTAATCACTTGCAGAAGTGAGAGCCTCTTCCATATGGACCTCCAAAACGTGTTCAGGGAAATCCATCTTAGTGGTAGGTGGATGATGTGGGCTAGACAGGGGAGAGGTAGGAGCACTCATCTCTCTTTGAGTAGGGGAAGAGAAGAGAGACTCATGGTACTCACTAAATCCCAAGTCTTCATCATCATAGAAGTCAAGTCTAGGAATTTGTTGGTTAAGATCTAAAGGTTGGGGATGGTAACTTTCCCCTGAAGGTTGTTCACTTGAGTGTTAAGACTCAGAGTGAAGGCTTAAGGTTGTTGGGCTAATGAGCTCATCAGGGTGAGCATAAGGAACCTTAGCACTAATTCTTGAAGAGATGGAAGTGGTTTGCTCCTTAGGAGAAGTGGGAGCTCCAGTGTCGACTTCCTCCTGTGTGGATAGTGATATAGGGGCCTGCACAGCTGCGTAGCTAGTGAAGGGGTTTGTTTGGATTTTCTTTGGTAGGTGAGGATGATTTGAGGCTGTTTGGGTGGTTGAGATGTAAAATGTGTGGGTTCAATACTAGCTTGTGTTTCTAAGTTGTCATCTTGAGCAATGAGCTCCAACATTTTGGGGACAAGGGTTGTTTCTACCCCATAGAAACCAATAGTTGGTTTTTTCTTGATTTTAAAGATGTCAGGCTTCATCTGTCCCAATTTAAGAATATTATCTGTTTTCCTTAACTGTGAGTCTATTTCACAGTTACGAATGTATTGAACATATCTAGAAAACATATAATACTCTAAGAAGTCCAAGTTTGCAAGCAAATTTGGAAAAACATACTGAGAGTACCTAAACTTGACCCCCTAAACCATTCCATGCACTATGAAGGAGAGATCTTTAGGAATCTGGTTCCAGCCCCCATGCTTGTTGGACAAGCTATGGATGACCACATGTAGTAAGTACTTTCACTCGGATGAGACCTTCCCTTTCCTGAAAGTCTTTATAGAAAAATCTCCCTCATAGCCCATCTACTAAAATGAGTGGTTAACAACTTCCTTTGGGAAGGATACCTCACCTTCCTCATCATCCAGCTGAAGATGGTTGTTGATGATGGCTGGAGTGATGAAGATTGTCTTTCCCTGCACTATAGTAGACAATGCCTACTCCCCATCCATGATAACCTCTTGGCAGGTTTTCCAAAATTCGAGCAGACGATCCTCATAGAGAACAAGATTAATGGTTAGGGAGGTGAAGTAGTTTGACAAAGCCAAAAAGCGGCAAACCTCTGAGAAATTAGGATCTTTCTCAGAGTTCAACAGAGCAACCTGATTGTGTTGCCTGTGAAGTTGCATGGAGAAATCAAGGTCGTTTCTGCGGTTTTGGTTGACATTTGAGAAAGATTAAGTGTGAAGGAAATTTGAAGAACAAAAGTAATTTATGAGAGAATTTAGGTTTTGCAAAGGTATAGAGGAAGAAGATAATGAAAGAGGGGGGAACCGTTGGGTATTTATATGAAATGGATCTCAGAATTAATTAATGAAAAAGGATAAACTTTGAAATCTAGAAGTCGGTCCCACCTCTAAAAAGTAGTTTCTTTTGCCCAAAAGTTAGTTTTCTTGGAAGTATAAAATCTTCCGAAAGTAATTTCTCTTCGGAAGTTTTGATGAAAAGCTTCGGAAGAAATTCAAGAGAGTTTAGAAAAATGTGCTTCGGAAAAGATTAACACTTGAAAGTTTTAGTAAAAACTTCCGAGAGTGAATTGCTTTTGAAAGAAAGTTATTCCTTAAAACATACAAGTATTTAAGAGAATGTTAAGCTTCAAAATAGATTTTGGAAATGTCTTCTGAAAATATAATTTCTTAAGTAGTTGTTTGTTTTGCAAACTTAAATTTCTTCCAAAGGTTAATAAAAATCTTCCGAAGGATAAAAGATAAAAATTTCAAAAATCTAAGTTATGTCTTTTATAAAGATTTTTCCTTCTAGAGAAAAATAAGAGCTTATGTATGTGATAAAATACACAAGTTAGGACATACAAATGTTTTAGAAATAATATGATTATGTTTTAAGAAAAGTTGTTCAAAGTTAATCATCTCAATAGCTGAACAAGATATTTAAATCTCTGTTCATCAAAATCTTTTATAAACAGATTAACATATTGTTCATTTGTGTTAACTTTGACTAGTTTGATTAATCCCTTTTAAAAATTATCTCTAATTAAATAATACTTGATATTCATGTGTTTTGTCCTTAAATGTTGCATAAGATTATCTGTGATAGAGATAGCACTGTTGTTGTCTATGTAAATGGGAGTCTCTCTAAAACTGAATCCATAATCTACTTGATTCTGAATCCAAAGCACTTGAGCACAGTAGCTTGCAACAACAATGTATTCAGATTCATCAGTTGATGAAGATACATAGGATTGCTTCTTGCATTTCCATGAGACTACCCTTCTACCAAGGAACTGACATCCTCCTGATGTAGACTTTGCAGTCATGTTGCAGCCACCATAATCACTATCTATATATGTAGACAGACTGAAGTCTCAATTCTTTGGATACCAAAGGCCAAGTGTTGAGGCACCTTTGAGGTATCTTAAAATTCTCTTGATAGTGATTAGGTGTGACATCTTGGGGTTGGCTTGATATCTTTCACAAATACATGTAGCAAATATGATATCGGGCCTGCTAGCTGTGAGGTACATAAGACACCTAATCATAGCCCTATAAAGGTGTTCATCCACACACTCCCCTCAAGATCAGGACCAAGGGAGTGGTTTCTGTCTATGAGTGTCTTAGCAACCTTACAATTAGTCATGTTGAATCTTTTAAGTATGCCTTGAACATACATTGACTGACGTATGAAGATGTCATCTTCAACTTGCTTCACTTGAACTCCAAGAAAGAAATTGAGTTCCCCCTAGGGCACTCATTTCAAATCTTTCCTTCATCAGCTTCTCAAAGTCTTTATAGAGATTTGGATTAGTTGACCCAAAGATGATGTCATCTAAATATACTTGAACTAGCATTAAGGCATTCCCTGTTCCTTTAATGAATAGAGTTCCATCTATAGTACCTCTTCTATAACCATGCAGACAGAGATACTGAGATAAAGTCTTATAGCATTTTCTAGGTGCTTTATGCAGCCCATATAGAGTTTTATCAAGCCTATAGACATAATCGGGATTATTAGTATCTGCAAACCCTAGTGGTTGTCTGCAATCCTTGGTGGTTGTTTGCAAACCCCTATGGTTGTTTGACATACACCTATTCATCAATCACTTATAAAGAAAAGCACACTTTACATCAAGTTGGTAGACCTTTAAGTTCTTGGATGCAGCAAAAGCTAAGAATATCCTAACATCTTAAAGTCTTGTAATAGGAGCAAAGACATCTGTATAGTCAATTCATTCTTCTTGTGTGTATCCTTGAATAACTAGTCTTGCCTTATTTTTTATGACAAGTCCTATAATCATCCTTCTTATTCCTAAAAACCCATTTGGTTCCTATAATAGTCTTCCCTTGAGGAAGAGGACATAGGTTCCAAACCTTTTGTCTTTTGAATTGAAGCAGGTCCTCCTGCATAGCTTCAACCCAACTTCCATCCTTTAAAGTCTCATCAATCTTCTTAGGCTTTATCTGGGATAAGAAACAAGAGTGAAGACATATATTTGCATCATGGGTCTGTCCTCTTGTCTTTACCCCTGAATCAACATTTCTAATGATGTTTGTGGTAGGATGAGACTTGTGAATCCTTAGCTGAGGAATCACAACCAGTTGCTTAAAGAGATGAAAATTAGAAAAATTTAAATATGCCATTGTGGTTTCTCCTATCACATCAGCACACTTATCAAGTGAAACTTGATCCAATGAGTATGTGACATCATTGATGTTGTCTTCACTAGGATGATTATCACCATCTAGAAATTCTTGATCACTATCACCATCACCATTATCTCCTATATTTGAAGCTCCTACATCTGAGTTTTGTGCCTCTAAACGGAAATTTGAAGGCACCTCAGATGTATCAGCTGAATTTGTCATTGTTATGCTGATAGGTTCTCCATTTGTAGGGTTAGTTGCAACCACAACTAAAGTTGTGTGAGTTGAAAGTCTTCTCATCTCAAATATTGGATCAGGATCACCTATAGGTAGTATATTTGTAGACCCTTGTTGGATCTAGGAACAATAGATCTAGATCATTTTGCATAGGCTTATAACTTTAATCAATACTTGTAATGAATGATTGTAATTCATTATTTTGATGTATGCATTATGTATATAAGTTAACCCATATATATGTTGATTTATGTATGATTGTAGGTAAAACATTATCCTTGGTCAATTTGTGAAATTGACTAAGTGTAAGAAAAATCTGTGGATAAACATTTTTGTTCTTCCGTAGATATGTTTCTTACAAAAACAATCATCCGAAGATCTTCTGCGAATGAACAACCAGCTCTGAAGTTCAAGTGAGATACCTTCGGAAGAAAAAAGTATGTTCGGAAGAACAAAGTATCTTCGGAAGAACAAAGTATCTTCAAAAGAACAAGATAGCTTCGGAAGAACAAAGTATCTTCGGAAGAACAAGATCCATGTGGATTAACAATCACCTATGGAAGACTATGCAACTACGGAGTCCAAACACTTGTTTTTAAATAATACAAGTGTTACCGGTCAACAAGACAATTTCAAATCCCAAGAGATCCGGTGTTTCCTTAACAGAAACATAAATGTCTATAAATATGAGTCCTAGGTTTCCCATCAATTGTGGAGAGACGGACGAGCAATACGACAGCAAACTGAAAACATCACATCGATTCACACAATCAATCCATCACAAACCCTAGCAACCGTCACATCAATACATCATTAACATTAACACAATCAAAATAGTTACTGTTTATAGCATTCATTCTTTATTCATCTGTAATCTTTAATCAGTTTTAATGAAATACTTTTGAATCAAATCTTGTTTGCTTCTTTATTGTATTCATATCATTTGTTTGTCATAACAAACATTTACTCGATTTGATATTTATTCATAAAACAATTAAACAACAGTTAATGATCATTCTGCAATCATTACCTTGATTCCATTCTAACACTGATAATTCCTGATTGCGATTCTTAAATTCACGGGTGGTATTAGAGCCAAGTGCTCATTAATTTAGATCGATTGATCTATCGGTGTTAGAATTGTTTAGTTGTCTTCTTGTTTCACTAGATCTATCAATTTTGCTGATTAGATCTATTTTTTTGATCAAATTATTTTGCTGTGAATCGATTTTTGCTTAAAACAATAAAAACATGTGAATTGTCTTTCAGCGAATACTGTTTCATTACTCGTTTAAACTTAGATCAATATTCATATTAATTTAATAGTGGATCTGAGTTATTGATTGATATTCATATATTGTTCAAATTATTTGAACAAATACATTAACAAAATCCTTGATTTGATAATTAATTATCATTAAAAGGATTGACTAATTTGTGATCACAATCACTTAATTTTTATTAATTAAGTTTTGTCACTAATTAGTAATTTACTCAATAAGAAACTCTGTTTAGTTAAACTCTTAGACTTTAACTAAAAATGAGTAACTTTGGTGGATCATTATACCAACCTCCAAAGTTGGAAACAAAAGCAAATTTAAATCCTAGAAAATTAAATTCAGGAATCATGTGAATTATACTAATTCTGACTTATGGATATCGATAACTGAAGGTCCTTATATTCCTCCCACTCTTGGGTCATATTATAATGAAAATAATCAACCCATAAGTACGAAAGATCTGTCACCTGATGATGTTAAAAAGGTAAAAGTTGATATCAAAGCATACAACTTGCTTAGTATGGCTTTACCTGAAGAAATATTGTCAGGTGTGAGAATTACAAAACAACAAATTCTGTGTGGAAGATTCTTCATACACTCTATGAAGGGAGTGATGAAATCAGAAGCATTAGGAAGGACACACTTTGCTCATAATATGAAACCTTTCATCATATTGAGGGTGAATCAATTCTTTAACAACTCCATAGATTTATGCAACTTGTAACAGAGTGAACATCTTGGAGTTGAAATACACTAATGAGGAATTGTAAAAAAATACTCCATGCTTTGCCTGAAAGTTGGAAGCAAACTACGTCCATGTTCAAGAACACCATAGACCTTAGAGCAACATGTTTAGATACCTTAGTAGCTAAATGGAGGCTCTTGAAATGGATGAAAAATCAAGAAACTAGAGTGTGAGAACATATGTCACACCCTATCACTTTAAAGAAACAAACAGTGCTGGAAGTGCCTTTATTTCTAATAATGATAGTGACAACTCTTGTACTTTGAGTGAAGATGAAGAAGAAGTGAGCTTTTATTCATCAAAACCATCTAAGAAATCTTTTCAAAGTAAATCAGTAAAGAAAAAAGGAAGAAGTGATGATAGAAGAGATGCCTTTACATCATCAGCAAAGACTTCTTCAAACAACAACCAAGTAGAGCCCATCACTGTGATTCTGGATTCTGAAGAACAAAAAGGAACCTTTGCAGCTTTTAGTTCAAGTTTTCAAGCTTACTTGGGAAGCACTTTATCATCTGCCAACATATTCCAGCAAGACTTGGAAGAACTACATCGAGATGTAGTAGAGGAGATGGATGTTCAATGGCAAATGGCTATGATTGCTTATAGCGCCAAACAGTACCTGAGAAAAAATAAAAATCTGGCTGCTATAAGTAAAACAACAAAGATTGGTGTTGACAAGTCAAAGGTAAGATGTTTCAAATGCAATCTCTATGGACATTTCTCTAGAGAATGTAATCAACAATCAAATCCCGACTTGAGACAACATCAACAACCTTAGTCTCATCAACATCAACCTCATCAACAATCTATATCTCAAAGATCTTTCAGACAACCACAACTAATCAACTCATCCCCACTAGCCACAAATGCATTAGCAGGACCAAGTAATTCTAAAGAATCTGGACTGATCATACTTCAAGATGAAACGTGTGACTGGAGCATGTATGAGAAGGAAGTCTTGGAATAGAATCAAGCTCTAATAGCCTACATGGAGAATAAAGTTCCACCAATGGCTAGAGAGGTAAGAGATAGATTGTGTTCATTAGTATGTGTTGAGGAAGTTGAAAGATATAGATTTCATACTCAACAACTAGCTGATAAAGTGAAAGAAACAATGATTTTGAATGAATCTCATGTAAGAGAACATAAGTTATATCATATCAAAATCAACTCTTTACAAAAGGATTTAGATAAACTTGTTTCAGAAAATTACAATTTAAAAGCACAAGTTGAGCAT
>BJCM01000949.1:0-10020 GCA_018326385.1 Flaveria bidentis | reverse complement strand
AATAAATTAGGCAAGAGATATTTTTAGTAATGTTATTTCTAAGGAAATATTTTTTTTTTATAAAATTAGAAAACTTTTTAGAACATCAAACTTTTTTAAAAATATAAAATATTTTATAATTGGTGTTTTTAAAAAATAAAATTTTTATAAACAAAGAATAACTAAAATTAAGAGTTATAGAATAAAGTTTTTAAGTATGACATTTTTTAAATGTTTGTTTTAAAATAAAATTTTTATTTTATTTGTTATAAAAAAGATTTCAAGCATATCTTATTTTAGAATATCGATTTATAATTAATAAATTTATTTCTATTTAATATTTTGTTATTCAACCCGTGTAATACACGAATTTATTAAAACTAGTTAACGGTTATGACCGCCTTTATATCCCTCTCTCATTATGAAATGACAACTCCCCCTATTTTTGGAAGTTCAAAACAGCAATTTTACCTGCACGATTCGTTGTGTTTGTGTTCCCCTATTGTTCACTAAAATCTCAAACCTAGTAACATTCTTTTAGATGACGATTATAATCCAAAAATATCAGATTTTGGATTGACTAGAATTCTAGCGAAACTTGACATGCGCAATGTGGGTTATTTATATGGAGAGACTTCTGAATCATGTACACACACTTTCACACTTCAAATACACATACTGATAAAGTGAAGTATTTTAAGGGGAAAATACAGCTATTGTATTAATAAAATGAATAATAAAATCACAGAGTATTACAATGTACAGATAAAAAATGAAGAGGTATGAGCAAGAGAATTTAGTAGAGGCTGTAGATTAGTTATAAGCTGAATGTAAGCAAAGGACGCTAGACGTATAAACTCAATGAAGGAGATATTGGTTAAAAAAATATTTAAAGATCAACAATGTAATAGTATTCTTACTGGTTGCTTCCTCTAGATGTTGATCATATGTTCATTTGAGAAAGAACTTCCAAATTTCTGTGTCTGCTGTTACTTTAATTAAATGAGCTCCAAATATACCCTCTTCATCTACCAGACTCCTCAATTGTCGTGTCGTGTTGTTGAAGCCAACATAATGTTTTTTTGTGGCGACAAATAATATTCCATAAGGAGGCTTCAAGCACTGCAAGAAGACAACCAATGAAATTACAAGTGATAACGAATTTTGGGTAAAGATTAAACTGAAGGCAGAAATTCCTACCCATTTACTTACGAATGGGTCAACGTGGGTCATGTTTAATCTTTAAGGGGTTAAATGGTTTAAAGAACAAGATTACCTTAAAAGTGGTAGGAAGTAACAAAACTAACCTTTTTAATTAGTGCATACAATTTTTTCAAAGAAGTTGCTGAATGTGGAATAACTGTCATTAATATGACATCATATCCTCCTCCAATATCTCTGTCGTTAGCACTCTCCCATACTCTACTTCCAGAAAGCTTCCTTGATCGCCTTGAGGAAGTTTCATGACCGTTGATGCTACCATCATGACTGCTATGTGCATCCATAAAGTTATTAAAATCATCCTCGGAGAAGCTAAGGTTCATTGTGGGTGAAGCTTCTGGAACATCGTTTTTCACAACAGACAAGACTCCAGAAAGTTCTTCCCAATCTCCAGCATAAAAGTGAACTATAGGAGAAAGAATTTGCCTTGATGGAGTAAGGGGACTTTCGGGCTGTTGGCTCTGTCTTTCCCGAGCCTGCTCAAGATTGGCCATAACATTTGGGATAGTTGTGCATCGTATAGTTTCTGCACTCTGATCTTGAAAGTGTACTGTTGAAGCTCCCTGCAATGTTTTACAAATATGAGCTTGTATACAGAAGTTTCTATTAGTTCTGCAACACTATGATCGAGTTTTAATGTAGAGATTTTAAGTGTTCATCACACACACAAGTAATGAAGATAAGGAAAACTAAGCATAAAAAATTGGTAAAATGGGAGGGTCTGGTGATGGGTTTGGTTGAAACAGTCAGAATGCATGGTCGGGTTGAGTTTAATTGCTAACACTTTTGTCCATTTTTTAAAATGTGTATAAATAACAAATGGGTTAACTATGATTACCAAAACAACTGTAATAATAAAATGAATCTTTAACCCATTTGGCCCATTTGACACGTTTCCCTTAGCTAACTTTTTAGATGGGTCCATTTCCTATATAGCACAACCCCAATCTACCCATTCATTAGATAATGAATAGAAATTGCCACATAGGAAGAGTTGACAAGAACAAGAGCACAACTGATTTACCTTCAGACAAGCAAAGATTCCTGGGATTCCATAGCCGCAATTAAGCTGGAAAAACAAAAGTGAAGAATGATTCATTCATAATAATATAATATAGAGTACCATTGAGGAACTACCTGTAAAATGGCACCACTATAACAGGGTATTCTTGATGTGGTTTATAAAACAAATCAAAAAATTAATGTATTGTTACAGAATCACAACTTTCTACTCTCATGTCATTCAAAATGCCCAGTGAACATGTTATGGGCTACAACTATGCATCAAATTTTATATTTAGAAAAAACAAGAGTATACCTCCAGCACCCTTTTGCCTCTAAAGCTTAACTGTCCATCCTTTATCTCATGCTTAAGAATGTTAACAAGATCCATTGAGCTGTCCCAGGATTTCAAAGATGCTGCAACAAAATCAAGTTAGATTCTAGGAAACTCAAATACATCAGAAAATATGAGCATTCACTTTTCTAAAGCGAATAGCTCTAACGTCCATGTTGCTGCAGAGCTAACCGCACTTGTAACATTAAAAAGCAGTGCAAGATTATGCTTACCATCAGGTTTTGATGAAATCAACTCTGAACCTATAATATCTGAGACGCTGACTCTTCCCTGCATAGAAGTTAGGGGAATCATTAATCTCTACTATAGCATAGTTGCAAATAATGTATCAAATCAGATATGACACTACTTAAAACTCTTAATCTATAGTGCATTCAATATACAAAAGATCGAAACAGATTCAACTTGTTACATTATTAAACCACGTTCATGTATTTAGACTGCCAGACCTGATTTCCGAAGAAATAGTAGACAAAACACACATTGTCCAACTAATGGAAGCCAATTTATAATGTAGCAAGGTAATCGTGATATCTTTACATTCAAAAACATATGTGACGATAACCCATGAGAACTCTTCTTTCATGCTAGCATGATCATTTTATCATTTAATCATCTACTAAACTGTAGTCAATAAAGGAAGTTATCTTGTGAAAATCATCATGAACCTAATTATGAGCAACTAATAAGATAAGAGTAATGTACCTTCAGGGGGTTTACTCCTTGCCAATCCATGTTCACCCCAGTATATCTGTAAGGATATCCCATCTGCATGGATGGAAATAATACACACTTGAATATTTAGAGTAACCGGAAGTCATATTAAAAATATACTTTATAATTGAAAGTAAACAAAGTACCTTAGATGGTATAATTTCAACAGCAGGTGAAGGCAGATGCATCTCCTTAACAGATTCAAGGGACAAACTATTACCAACCCGATCATGGGGCACCAAGCCAGGCAAGCATTGTGTAAACAACGATGGTGCACGCATTCTACACAAATACGAATATCCTGACTCTTTCAAGAAAAACACAAAAACCTGCAACCACCAGCACTTGATCAGGACATTTAGAAGCATTGTTGAAGACACAAAATTCAACAGATATCAAATACATTTATATCTTATTAAACAAAGAACTTCTATACAACCTATTGAAACCAAAGCCTCCCTATCATGGTACACTATAAACTATCCGTAACGGTTTAAGTAAACCGCTCCGCTTTGTTGCCCATCCAGAAACTCACGGCATTGTTTCACTAGACGAATTACTTGTCCAGGCAAAACGTGTTCTATAGAGAAGGTTTCCACCCTTACAACTATCAGACTTATGATTAGGGTTTAAGCCCTTAGCTCTTCCTAAATCAACTTCTCATTCAACTCAAATACTCAATTACAGATCAATCCGTCATCAAATCGTAATCAAACAAAATCTCATAACAAAACCACACACACGTAACAATCAAAACCGATGCGATCAACGAACAGAAACATACCGAAACAACAATCAGCTAACAATCGAAGTCACGATCCTTATCCCTTCGGTGTAGAACAACGACGAATTCAACAATCAAAAGGGAATAAATAACAGGTGTAATTGCAATGTGAATTGTAGGGTTATTTCAATTTTCAAAGGTCAAAAGAAAACCAAAAAAAAGAAGTTTGAAGAGGAACAGAAGGTTCCGTATACAGACTTGCGTTTACGAATAGCAGCTGGTGTGAATAATATTATTTTACTGACGATTGTACCCTTTGACTATTTCAAAAGTGAGAAGAGGTCAACGCGGTGAGGGTAGGTTTTGGTGTAGATATAGAGGGAACGTGGGGGTAATATGGACCATAAGTTTTGTGGGTTGTTGAAGACGCTAACGGAGAATTCCGTCGTATAGGTCACGTGCATGGCACGGAATTCTTGCGGTAGGTGAAAATTAATTATTAAGTTTTTAGTCATATATAAATTGTATTGAAAAATAATTATTAAGTTTTTAGTGATATTAAATGGTATGGATATTGAGACACCTCAAGGATCGTATAGGCTCATACGTGTTGTATACGGGGTTGTACAGTTTTATACGGGTCGTATAATTCCTTAGACAGCCATTGGCGGAGAATTGAAACCCCCTCTTTTCTCGTTGCTTGTGTCAAACTATAGTCTTGTAGTTTAAATTTTTTGTCAAGTAGTGTAATAACTAAATATTTATATAAAACTTGACTTCGACCCCTTAAAAAAATAAATTTGTCCCCGCCTCCTTACTGAAATGTTCAAGCTCCACTACTGTTGACACCCCATGAATTTCTCCTCGTAGTCAATGTTGAAATTTGTTATACGACTCATATAACCTATATGCGTCGTATAAGGTTTGTATAACGTTATTTGGGTGCATAATGGGGTATCGGTTTATAATGTAGGGTATCTGTATATTAGGACCATATATTAGAGGCTCTAACATACAAACATTACATGTTATAAATCAACACCCCCTATACACCTCGTATACTACCATAAGTGACGTGTAGGGTGGAAGACACTAAAAACGAGGAAATAGCGGGGGTTGTCAGAAGGTTATACGTCTCATATAACACTACACGACACATATAGGGAGGCTATACAACACATATAACAAATTTCGATACTGACTACATGGAAAAATTCAGGAGGCTGTCAAAGAGGTCATACGCCTCATATAGACTATACGATCCACATATATAACGCGTATAATCTGGGGTGTTAGATTTATAATTATGGGATGTCCCATTAACTAGTCCTTATATTAAAAGTTAAAAATAAGATATTAATATGTAATAGAAAAAGTATACGTCGCTGGTTGTGATTTAAATTAAAAAGTCTTGAATTCTCGAGGATAATAACAAGTGACCGTGAGATATCACGTGTATCGAGTGATGATTCGTAAATGCATTTAATAAAATTTTAAACGGTGATGTTATATATATCACTTTTAAATTATTTTTATCTGTTATACCCTCTTATTTAACTTATAAATATATTAATTTTGGCTTTTATATTTTTTTATTTACCATATAACCCCTGAACATGTTAAACTAAATTTTTTAAGTTTTATTTATTTATTATTATTTTTAGGTTTTATTTATAGTAGTTACAAGTGTTCTAAAAAAGCCAAAATCAGAAAGTAACCGAAACACCGAATCGTTCCGTAACCATAAAAGTTGAATCAAATCGTAAATTGGGTTTTCACTTCGATTAACGGTTACACAAAATATTGCTTATTCGGTTTGGTTATCCGTATAAACCGAATAATAAATGATTTATCAGTTTTATTTGGATAACCGAATCAAATAAATTGGTTTAAACAATTTAATCGCTTGAATTGGATTTGTTAAGGTTTATTTCAAATCTAAAAGATATTTTAAAAGTTAGTTTTTTTAAAATTGTTATATTACATTTTTACATATTTTTTTATTTTTAAAAAAAGTTTTATATCGTTATATAAAAAAGGTTTTTGAAACTTACTAAAAAAAGAAAAACTTTTTGTCTAAAACTTCAATTTTTTTCCGAGTTAAAATATAACAAGTTTTAAAATTACTTTTTGAGAGAGGAAGTATAACAAGTAATAGATAAGGGTATGTATAGCTTAACCAAATTTAAAACCTAGCCTACAAAGTCACATATGTCGGGCAACATTATATGTATGAGGTAACTAAAGGGTGCCGAAGGCTAAAGTTAGACGTGTTGTTATCCTAAAGTATCATTCGGGAGGTCAAATAGCTACTAGGTTAGTGAAAAAAAATCTTTGCAGCTTCATGAAATCTATTTTCGTGAGCATACAAATTGCTAAAATTTTTGCATCACTGTTAAACTTCATGAAATCTATTTTCGTCGTTAGATTCTCAGCAGTTTTCACAAGTTTTTTGTTTCCGAATTAAAAAATCATCTCGGTTGTATATGCTCACGATCTCACATTGCAGCTTCAATTTATAACCAAAGGACGAAAAATGTAACTTACTCAACATATTACATATGAAGTAATTCGATCAAACTGAAATATAAATCGATTTCAGAAAATGTATATTCAGTAACCGAAACCAAATTCACCAAGTCAAGCATGGTTAACAACCAAACCAAATTCCAACTGTATAACTTAGACGAGGAATATAGTCGTCCACACCATAATCACAAACATAGAGTAAATAAATAAGTTATATAACAATTACAAAACACTTAACAAACTCATGCACTAATTTATCTCTGCTTACAAGGCTCACCTCATGACAACAATGGTGTAACCCAGTTACCACTCTATATTAGATCATGGGGATTCAAACTCATCTTTTTACCTAAAGAAGGCTCATAACCTGCAATAACATGTGCATATAAACAAAGTTTTTCTATAAACTCCATTATATCAATAACAAACCCCACTTAACCAAGAACCAGTCAACAATCATCCACAATCACTTCAATTCGAAAGAGCGACGGTCAATCTACATTTTTAACCAAGAACCAGTCAACAAAACAACCACCACGAACCATGCACCTAACCATATCCTTAAGTAGCATCTATGTACATCCATCCAGCACACGCATTACAGCTGCAAGCTTCCACAAAACCAGTCCTTTGATCTTTGCTTCAAGGGGGTAAGTTGTAGGGGAGTTCAACTAACTGTAAGTGATTATTGCGTTGTTTTCATCTACTGTTGTGGCACATTTGGCAAGAAGTGGCAGTCTTTGAGTTCATATAGGTGCATTGATCACATGACCATCCATTTGAATCATCGGTTCGGCTTGTGGCTCCACCCCTGATTGACCCTTTTCCCTTCGTGCTTTTTTCCTTGCTTGTTCCTGCAGCATTCTTTGAGCTACTTGTTTTGCTTGAAGCTCCATGTGCATCCACATCTGCTAGACCGTTTTCTAGCGCTCTAACTAAGTTCTCAAAGTAGTTGCATGTGACTCTGTTAAAAATGTCAAGAAAATACATATTTTTAGTTTTAAAAACCCGGGTTAATGGCTAGTAAAACGTAGCATACTTCAGGTCGACCAAAGCCGAACAAAAAATAAACATGTTTTGTCCTGTAACCCAATCCATCTATTTTCCCACATCCACCAAAGAAACGAGAAGGGTCTCAAGTTTCAGTATGAATAGAATCGCATTCATCTGTAGACACTACTTGTCCTTTTTCTAAAACATGATCGTTTTTGTACAGATCAGGTTGGGTCAAGGTTACTTGCAACCATGTTCACCTGTTCCCCTTTCTAGCTAAACACTTTTATTTGTTGGATAAAACACGACCAACTTGTAAGTAAATGGGTTGAACTAAGATTATTGAATCAATTATAAAAAATTAAGGCAATAATACCTAGTCAAGCCAGCCAACTTTGTTCTGAAATTGTTAAACTCCTCTCGAGAGCCATCTTCATTGAGGTAAGTATTTAATTCCTTCTCTGCGCATTGATGAAGCCTTTCTAAACCAGCCTCTGCTTCACCTGCATGACCAATATAATCCCAAATGGTTACCCGAAGAAAACATAATAGGATTTAATATTATGTGTACATAGTGGGAATCTCTGCATACCTTGTAAGTACTCGAAAAATTGCCTCTTTGCCTGTTCTTGCTCAGGTAGGTAATACCCATATGCATAGGTCCACTTTAACACTCGTCTGCATTCAACTATCTGCAGTAGAAAACCAAAAATATCAGTTGAAAGATAATACCAATAACAAGCATTTATGGAATCATTAGCCCTACATTCAGAACAAGAATATATTAGCAGTATAAAGATGCAAGAACACAAAAACATTAGAAGCAAGTTCTGGTGAAACGTCACATGGTAATATCCTAGAGATGGCAAAACCCATTTTATAAAGTGGGTTGATTTGGGTCATGTCTTATCTAAAATAGGACAAATAAGGAAGATAAGAACAAACACACCGAAAGTTGCTCAAAGCATTATATAGATACGAGAGCACAGAATTAAGAACGGGTCAAACATGATGAAAGTCGCACAGTCAATTTTAATGCATACGACCCCCTAAAATCACTTTGTTCAAAAAAGATTAGATTGTTACTGTAATAATATTGTTTGTGAAATAACAATAAATGCGTTTATATTTATAACAAACAAAAAAAAACAGATAAGAAAGTATTAGCTGGTCAAACCCAACTTGACCTAGTAGTATCAACAAAAAAGACCTGCATCAAAACGAACCCGTTTTGACCCGTTCTCAATCCACCCACCCAACCATCTTGCCATTTTTATAATATCCTCCAAATTTTTTAGTTGATATAAGCTAAGCATTGGTACAAAGAAAGAAAAAACAAAAACATATTTAGCAATTTAAGATTATGCATGGAAACACAAGACTATAGAAAAGATTAAAAAATAACGGAAAATTTAGAATGCAAGCATACCTGCAACCAAGCTTCTATAATGAATTTCAACTGTGTCTCAGGTTGGCACTGCTTCTCACTAAGTTTTGCAAGCTGAAATTAAAAAGCCACATGTGAAAAACAAACAATTATCAAACATACATTGGCAACAACGGAAAGAGATCAACAAAAGACTAGAGGGTCAGATGCTTTTTTTCCAAAAATTAAATGAAACATGTCAAATGGACTACATGATAATGACTGTTCCATTATCAGTCAGAATACGATACACTAGAATAACACAAAACATTTGTGTAATATTGTACATTGCAAGTTGTATAATCATAAAGATGGAAATTAGTAATAAATATATTATAAGATCTCGTAGGACTAATACCCCAGCCCCTTTAATTTAATAATGAGCTGGTAGCCAATAATCAGGGTCAAGGCTTACACCAGCAAGATTGCTACATTGTTTGATAAATGCTTAGAAACAAGATGAAGGAAAAAGCAGAGATGGTGGTGAATTGAAGGGACAGTTTCATCTACAACCATTGGTCCTACATGTAGAGCTGAATGCTGACAAGTCCTTTCAACTATGCATCAGAATGTATTATAGTTAGGGTTGCTTAGTTATGGTAGGCAATGATAGTTTTGTCTCAGCTAATTAACCATCTGTATAAGATATTGACATTCAGTAATTTCCATGCTTGACTTTATTGATAATAACCTATAACTTGAGAGATGAGAGTTCGACAATATTACCTGCTTTTGATATGTAGGTCTACCAACGATGCCTAATAATCTAGGATTAGATATTATAATCAAATAAAACTATAATAACAATGCTAATCACCTCTGTATTAACCGAACTACTTATGGACATATTATCATTTGTTAGAAAACAAATGGCACAAAAACTAACTTTCAAGGTAGTCAGCACAGATTTTATTAAGAAAAACAAGTAGAGAATTGGTACATCATTCTCATTATTCTAGCATCTATTTATAAGGGAAAGAAAACATCAAATAAAAAAGGAAAGATTGTAATTGATAGACACAAATCAATTAACTTAATTCCAGCAATATTATTCCTCAATCTTTGATTGCCTTGATT
>BJCM01000948.1:0-11370 GCA_018326385.1 Flaveria bidentis | reverse complement strand
TGAAGTCTAAAACATCCACCAAATAAATACTAAATCAAAAATTCAAGTCTTATGAAATAAAAGAAATAAATCTCTAAGCATGTATTCCAAACTCCTACTAGCTCTCATCACACAACCTCGATCAACCTTGATTACATGACGTAAAATAAGAAAGCGGTTGAGCTACAAGCTCAGTGCGCGGATGTAGATCACAATAGATAAAATACTATATATCGACGAATAATGCAAGCGAATTAGAAAAGACCATTTTTAAGTTTAAAACATCTCTATCAAATTCCACCTTTTACATCAGAATAAATAACAACAAAAAATAAAATAAAGGCTGAAGCAACGAAGGGTTGGGGTTGTTGATACCGAGTAGCCTACAAACAAATATATATAAGAATGCACATCCATCGTGCCAACATATCATATCTCATGTCATATAGCATAATCACAATGGCACATTGGTCGCGACTCCAATGCACCCCTAAATCGGAAGGTGTGTATGGCACTACACAACTCAACCGCGAACTAAATATATCATCAAAATCATAGGATGCATCCATAAGCCTCCCAAATAATCTAAAAGCTCTCTCGCAAGCATAATCATATAAACAAAGTGGAGACGTCGTAACCGATCACACCGTCACAGATAGTGTCAAGTCGTAGGTAGCCACAACGACAAACCTATGGTACCTCCATAGGTAGTTGACTCGGTATCCCTATCTCCTGTCTACAAATCTAGGGTTCTATGGCCATATAAGTGAACAATAATCCAACCGCCACCAAATATATTCATCATGCGTAATGATCCTAATTTGAATGAAATCAAGCACGGACACACAAACAATACATTCACAAGCATGTCATAAAAATATATTTTTCTCAATTGTGTTAAAAGATTGTTCCATATCACACGTCAAGTAGCTCGAAAAAAGGAAGCAAATCATAATAAAGAGTCATAGATCAACAGAGTGATTTCAAAAGCAACATTATCTATAATAAAACACATAAAAATAACAAGGAACATCCGTACCTGGATAAATGCCTAAACTCCTAATAGCTCAAAGTTCCACCGATGTGCTTATGAATCTACAACGAGTCATTCATGCTGTAAATTAGAATTAAGTCATATGATCGTACTTGTCATCCTCTAAAATCTCAACCCTGCTTATAATACAATATTATTATTCTTATCGTGATTAATATTATTATTCTTATCATCGTTAACTCTTATTTCTTAATAAATAGGTTATTATCATCACCCATTATAAGGTAAGTTAATAATCCTTAATTTAAGGTATTTATAGGTTGGTTAAACTAATCCAAAGACAATAAAAACTTCAGATCTTTGATCCATTAGGAAATAAATATCCACACAAGGTGATTCACAATGATAGGCTAATGGAGAAGAACCAACAGAACTTCGAATTCATAACACAACTTTGGTGATCCATATGAAACCTTAGTTTGGTGTGTGTTTACAATAAATAAAAATGGTGGCTGAAAACAGGTAGCAAAAGACCCAAACTGACCAACAGTGAAAATTAAGAACACGCTCGAAACTAACCCGAGCTCGACCCAACACACAAACAGGAAACAGAAGCTACCCCGGATTTGACATTATGAAATTTCATTGATCCATTTAAACACTTTTAAGGGTGTCTTGAACGAATTATGCTTGAGTGGTGGCTACAGTTTATGGATCAGTATGGAACAAACAGTAGCAACACATAACATGATTTTGACCCAACCTAAATTATTAGGAACCAAGCAGTAGCAGCCAACATCAAATAATAGGGGTTGACTGAACAGGAATGGATTAAACAATAAATAACTAAATAAACAGGACTTGACTCAAGTGCACGAGCAACAAAACCCAATTAAGCTTTAACTAGTCATTTGACCCATTATGTATCTTTATAGGAGTAAAGGTAAAATTAACTGGTCAACATAATCCCATCAAGTCTTTTTGTTATGCAATAAGTATTAGTTCTTGATTTAAACTATTTATGTGAACCTGCATATTAGCGTTGTCTAAATTAAACAAAAATTTAAGAATAATGAAAAGGAAGGTCATACAATCAAAGAGATGAAAGTAATCGGTAGGAATCATTCGACATTCGCATATTATCAAGTATGATTAATAGTTTTAACTACTTCAAAATTCAGAACATATACAAGGCTATTATGTTAATTATTACTACATGATATGCCTTTAAAAGGAACTTGATCTCTATTTACATTAATTGTGCATGATCTTTCACGATGATTTTTTTGAGCGGAATGTAAATAATAGAAACATAACCACAACAAGGTTCTAAAGATTACCTTAGGTGCGATTGACAAGCTTTGGGTCAGATGGATGTTTCGATACCATGTTCTTCAAAACAGTGACTCAGTTGCGCATTCGATAGCTAGTTCTGGATGACTTCAAACAGAGAATCAACACCTGATTGAAAGAGTTTTTAACCCTGAGACAGGGAGATCAAACAAGCGATGAGATGGAGCTGCTCGTGAGGATTGTGTGAGGTTAATTTTCGATTGAGAATCCATTTATTAGGGCTTTAAGATTGAAGTTGCTAGATCTTTGGTGATGTTAGTTACAACAGATAATGGGGAATAAGAAGAAAATCATGGTGAATATGTTGATTAGGTCAAATATAAACTCATTTCACCCTTTTAGTTGCATTATTATTATTTGAGTTTATTTATTTGTATTGGTTTAACTTCAGGTTATTTCATCACTATCCTTTAATTTGATTTCGTCCTCGAAATTCTAAGAATACAATCGAGCGGTGGAACTCTATGGTTTCTCTTAAGCCCTCTAGTTTCTAACTAGAGTTTCGCTATTTACTAATGATCACCTAAGAGTAGCGGCTACAACATTTTATTTTATCTAAACGACGGGTTATTATAATACCATTCAAGCTACTTAGCAAATATTAAGATTTCTATGATTTAAAAACATTTATTGTGTTATAGAAAAGTAAGATGGGCATAGTAGTATAATATAATGTTATGCAATTGGTGTTTCCATTTATGTTGGCATCTTCCTTTATAGTAAATCATTAAACTGTTATAACACCCACTAGGGGTGTTTAAAAAATATCTGAATCCAAGAATTCGATCTAAAAATCCGAATCCGAAATATTCAAATTTCGGATATCCGAAAATTCGGATTTGGATAGTGATTTTTAAAAGTTTCGGATCGGATATCCGAAAACTAAAAAATAATTTTTTATTTTTTTGAATTTTAGATATATTTTTACATTAGGTTGAGATTTTTTTGGTGTATATTATGTCTTTTATGATATGAGTTGGTTTTTATGTTATTTTTTTAATATTATATATTTAATTATTGTAAAAAATAAAAAATGAATTTTGGATATCCGAATCCATATCCGAAATTTTAGGTTCGGATATCCGGCTTTGAACACCCCTAACACCTACCATGTTTTTATTCTTTGTCTCAACACTAACCAAGTTTCTTTGTTTTTATTATTTTTGTCATGTTTTGGTTTTTTAAGTTTTTTCCCTTTCATTCTTCCTTTCTTTTTCTCTATTTTTCTTTCTTTATAAAAATTGCTTTTTTTATTTTTCAAAAATATTTACTCTCTTTACTGCAACTTTTTTGATGAGTTTTTCGTATTAATATTAGGTCCCACTAAAATCGTAATAACAACATTAGTGTGACTAGGGCAACGCGTGTTACAAATTCCAACATTGCAAACTAATTGTACGGTCCCACCGCAACGCGCGGTTTTAAATACTCGTTGTCAAATCGAGCCTTGTCTACGTTGTTAGTTTCGTTCGAGAAGGGTTAATTTATTTGTTATGTTAGTTGGGCGCATTGGAAGTACTAGTGATGATGATGAATTGAGCATGGGTCCTGGTGTTGGTAGTCAATCGATCCTTGGACAAGGATTTTGTTGAAAGCTGTAAGCATGAATGAAAGCCATCAGCAGCAACAAATCCTCCCTAACATCCACAACCCTTTGCAGTTCACCATCGTTAATTCAAGCCCTAACCCCAATTCAAACGATGTCAACCGCTTACTCTCACTCGGTATACCCAGAAAGCGGAGACGAGGAAGGCCACGCTCTTCAAACCAGGTATACACTTTACCCGAAAACCCTAACCCTAACCCTAACCCTAACCCTAACCCTAATCATCCGCCCCCGTTAGATGTCTCTGATGAGATCATTGTCATTAACAAAGAAGCAACATCCGAAGCTTTGATTGCGCTGACTGCTGGATTTCCGGCTGATATTCTTACAGACGAAGAAATTGATGCAGGGGTGGTTTCGGTTGTGGGTGGGATTGAACAGGTCAACTACATACTCATTAGAAATCACATTATCACTAAGTGGAGGGAAAATGTGTTCAATTGGGTCACAAAAGACATGTTTCTTGATGTTGTACCTTCACATTGTACTAAGCTTTTAGATTCCGCATACAGCTATTTAGTGTCACATGGATATATCAATTTCGGGGTAGCACCTCTTATTAAAGACAGAATTCTTGTTGAACCGCATACAGCTAAATTAAATGTCATAGTGATTGGGGCTGGTCTTTCGGGTTTGGCAGCTGCAAGGCAATTGATGTCATTTGGGTTTAAAGTTACAGTTTTGGAAGGCAGAAAACGGCCAGGGGGCCGAGTTTATACCAAGAAAATGGAAGGTGGGAATCGGGTTGCAGCTGCTGACTTAGGTGGGAGTGTTTTGACTGGTACACACGGAAACCCTCTTGGGATTTTGGCTCGCCAGCTTTCGTATCCTCTTCATAAGATACGTGACAAATGTCCACTTTATAGATTGGATGGTCAACTGGTTGACTCAGGGGTCGATGCTAAAGTTGAGGTGGCTTTTAACCAACTTTTGGATAAGGCGAGCAAATTAAGACAATCAATGGGGGAAGTTTCACAAGATGTTTCTCTTGGTGCAGCTTTAGAGACGTTTTGGCAGGTTGATGGTGAGCCTGCAAATCCACAAGAAATGAGCTTGTTCAATTGGCATCTTGCAAATCTTGAATATGCTAACGCGGGTCTACTCTCCAGACTTTCATTAGCCTTTTGGGATCAAGATGACCCATATGATATGGGAGGTGACCATTGTTTTCTGCCAGGTGGCAATGGAAAATTAGTTCAGGCTTTAGCTGAAAATGTTCCAATTTTATACGAGAAAACAGTTAATGATATCCGCTACGGTAGTGACGGGGTGCAGGTGGTGGTTGGCGGTGGTCAGGTTTTTGAAGGTGATGTTGCGTTATGCACAGTCCCACTTGGGGTTTTAAAAAGCGGTTCTATTAAATTCAATCCCGAGTTACCTCAAAGGAAGCTTGATGGGATTAAACGACTAGGATTTGGGTTACTAAATAAAGTTGCTATGCTTTTTCCTCATTTATTTTGGGGAACTGATCTTGATATGTTTGGGCATCTATCAGATGATCCTAGCCGTCGGGGTGAGTTTTTTTTGTTTTATAGCTATGCAACTGTAGCCGGTGGTCCAGTTCTTATGGCATTGGTGGCAGGAGAGGCTGCTCATTCCTTTGAAAGCATGCCACCCACTGATGCTGTTACACGAGTCCTTCAAATTCTTCGAGGTATATATATATATATATGCTCTCACTGTAAAGTTATATGTGTATTTAGATGGTCAGTTGTAAGTAGTGTATTTTCCTTCATAACATTCTGGATTTTGTTCTGGTAGTTCTTCTAGCTACAGACTCCAACTTGAAATTTTGAAAAGCCAGGTGCTAAAAATTAGAGGTAACAAATTGGACGTGTTGGTTAAAAAATGGGCTTGGGTCAAAAAGTTTTAATTTTTGTACGGGTGAAAACACTTAAAGTGAGACTGGGTTGACCTAGAACACTTTGTCTAAAAGTTTATAAACAGTTAGGGATTGTTTGGCAACTTCTGAATGATTAAATGCTGAACCAATAAGAAGTCTGAATCATTAAGTGTTGAACCATTAAGAGGTCTGAATCATTAAGAGCTAGTATATCATTTAACTATTTAAATGCAAATGTCTGACCAATTTAGATTAGAGGTCTTAACCATTCAGCATTAGACCTTTTAACTATTCAGCATTAGTATAATGCTTAACCATTCAAAAGCAAATGTCTGAACCATTCAAACATTTGCTCGCGAAACAAACAGTCTGAACCATTAAGTGCTGAACCATTTAGACATCTGAATCATTAAGAGGCTGCCAAACAACCCCTTAGTGTGCTAAATGTTATTACGGAAGCTATTTTCATACTGTAGTAATCTATTTACTATAGTAGAATGTTTTAAGAGGTATTTTTAAAATTACACTTCAGCCTACTTTTGACATTTTCAATCCATTTGTCAAGATTGGCTTGTTAGAGATATTAAAAAAGCCCAATTTGACCCATTTCTAGATAAATGGGTCAAAATTATCCCCTCATGTGAGAATTCCTATTAAAGAGCGTTACCTTACTCAGGGAAACATTTTACTGTGCTAACTAATGTAGGCATATATGAACCCCAAGGGATTGATGTCCCTGAGCCAATACAAACCGTGTGTACAAGATGGGGGAGTGATCCCTTTAGTTTAGGCTCATACTCAAATGTAGCAGTGGGTTCATCAGGGGACGATTATGACATTTTAGCAGAAAGCGTAGGAGATGGAAGACTTTTCTTTGCAGGTGAAGCCACCACTAGGCGGTATCCTGCAACCATGCATGGAGCTTTTCTTAGTGGCTTACGGGAAGCCGCCAACATCACCCACTATGCCACTAATCGGGCCTCACGGGCCAAAATTGAAAAAAATTCATCAAAAAACGCACATGCTTGCGCCTCCCTTCTTGCTGATTTATTCAGGGAACCTGACTTGGAGTTTGGAAGTTTTTCAGTTATCTACACCAAGAAAAGCACAGAGGATAAATCAATGGCGGTTTTACGGGTTGCGTTTAGTGGACCTGTAAAGAAGGCTCAAGAAAGTTCTAGACCTGATCAACAACATTCTAATAAACTATTATTTCAACAGCTTCAGTCTCATTTTAATCAACAACAAGAACTCCATGTGTACACATTGTTATCAAGGGAACAAGTGTTTGAATTAAGAGAAGTGAAAGGAGGTGACGAAAGGAGGTTGCATTTTCTCTGTGAAAAACTTGGAGTAAAACTGGTTGGAAGAAAAGGATTGGGACCTGCTGCCGATGATGTCATTGCTTCAATTAAGGCTGAGAGAAGCAAACGCAAGCCTGCTTTAACTTCAGCGACCCTAAAATCTGGTGCGCTGTCAGAGATTATCATTCAAATTCTGTGTTTTCTTAACGTCCAAAACACAAGTTATAATTGAACAACTTCTTCGTTAGAGATGACAAAATGCAAAAACAAGTGAATTTTATGAACTTTTCAAAATAGGTCGAGTTGACCTAAAACACTTTTCTTTCCAAACATTTAAAAGGGTATAACCTTGGTATATCATATATTACTCCGACTTAGTATACCAGTTGGAGTCTTCCTATGAAGTCACCCCTCCCCCAAAAAGAAAAGGAAAATTAATATTTTTTACATGTTTGGCCTAGTGGATATATAATATAACGTGAATTTATCAGTAAGTGGGTCAAAATTGTCATCTCTAGTTTTCACACTTGGTTTTGGATGTTAAGAAAAATAGATTAGTTCTTTCAATGGTATTTTAGCCATTAATTAGTTGTTATAGGGATCATTTTATTCATTTCTTAAACTCGGAATACTTTCCTTGTGTGGTTTGAGGCTAATTTTTTGTTTTGCCCTTGTTTTTTGGGAAAAGGAACCTCAAAGCCAAAATCAGTCATGAAGCAAAAGTTGGTTAGGTATGCTTTGTCTATCCGCAAATCTTTTACTTATTACAAATTGCAGTTCTTAATCATTTATTTAAATTGATTTTGTTTTCAGAAAGGCTAAGATATTGCGCAACAACAATAGTCCATTTTCTTCTGGTAATAAAGAACTGGTGGTTAAAGCAGTTGGCAGCAACGATGGGTTAAATACCCCTCAGTTAAACCAAAATGTAGAAGTTAAAGTTGGCAGCAGCAGTGTTGCCTTCAATGGCTCTTCTGGTGGTTGTGCACCAATTAAATCAGCGGTCAATGGCAGCAATGACTCTATTTCAAGTGTAAATACGGGTTCTGGACCAACAGTTGACACCAACTGCTCTTTTACATCGCCAAATTTGAATGTGGGGTCTGGAGTAATTGGCAATATTAGCTGTTCTAATCCTCCAAATATAGATGGGGTCAGTGCAGATGATGGTCTGTTGCCTGCTTCTAATGCTGAATTAGACAGTGAAATGCAATAGTAAATAAACGACACTCGTATTTGCATATAGAGGTAGGTGTATTAAAAAAATTAATTTGTCTGTGAAGTTTAAACATGGTATGTGTCTTTACGCGTAGGGTTCTAGATGAACAGTCTGTACCATTTATTTTGTAACGCGAGTTCTGTGGCGGGGCTTTTGTTTTATGTTTCCCATTTGAGTTGACTATTTTGTTCTTTGTTTATCAGTTTAGTTTTCTTATACAAAACAAAATCCCAATTCCCATTCGCTCATTTGGATCTAAACTTTATTGATGCAATACACAGTATGAAATACCCAAAGGCAATCTAATTGGGTGTTGAACAACACCACGTCATGCGGAAATATAAATGCTAAACCTACACGTAGCATCGTAAAAGTCAAAACACTTTGTATAGTTTATTACAAAGAACTTTAATTGCAAAGTTTGGGTCGCTGATCAAAATCAGTCAATACCTCCAAGAATAAACAAACCCTTGTTCATTGATCAGAATGAGTATCATTACCTCTTAACCATTCCTCAAATCTTGCTTCTTTATCAGCTTTAAATTCATCAAACTTTTCAGAACGTGTCAGATTCGATATCAAATCATCAACCAACACATGTTTTTCTTGATTCCCAATTAAAATTTGACTGGATGTAGGCAATTCTTCACCTGTTATATGCATTGCATTTGCAGACCCATTGGTGGCTTCTTCTGTAGATTCTTGTGGAGCCCACTGAAGATTGATTGCCTTTTGTTTTGCTGACTTGAAAACAGACGATGGATAGTTAATTGAAATTTCAACGTCGTTAATGCCCCTCCAAGTGGTGAGACGCCACGAGCCCGATTGAACCCCTGAAGCCAAACCTTTTTTAGGTTGTTTTGATAACATGATGGCCAAAGATTTTGTAATGTCTTTAATTATATCATCAACAATAGGGAAACCACACTCCTTCATTGATCTCACCATAGTGATTGAATCCTCTGTGCGCAAACTGTTATCACGGGATTTAGCAACAATGGTGTTTTTGAGATTCACAAGGTTTGGTACTACCTTGTGAGTGTGTTGTTGAACATAGAAAAGTCCCACTGAGGGTTCATTTGCTAACGATTTTATCATGTCTCCCAATCCTTGTGATATATCTACGAATCCATCTGCTGGGGAATATTCATACATCTTGTTGAGTGCAGATCGTACCTCATCATCACTGTTCAGAAAAGAAAGACTCAACGCGTATGTATAAAATACTAGCATTCATAGGAAAAGATTATGATTATGAATCAAAAAGTTAAATTCATCAAGAAGCATATCCTGGTATGTTAGAGAAAATTGCTAACTCCATATGTTAGGAAGAAATCACTCACAATAGAATGATAGTTGAGCAGCCAGCTAAAATAGATGGATTTTTTTTTACCTAAAATACCTCACCTGAAACAATCATCTTATGGGTATATCATACCAACATATATTTGGGCATGAGATGAGTAAGAGTTGTTTATCTACTTGCACTCGCGTATCAGACCTTACCCATCTATAATGACCTAAAATTATATGATACACGTCACCATATAATTTTATAGCAGCAATTCAGGTTCAAGTTTAAGTGTAGGTGTAGGTGAGTAAAAAAAAATTCATGTATAGCAACAATATGTGTGAAGTTGTTGTATATTAAGCCTTACATAAAAAGTTACATAGGAAAGAGTCAAAAGATCATAGTGCTCCTTATAAAATTAAAACTAATTATGCATCATAATGAAGTAGGATAAATTCCCGACTTAATTCTCTTTTTTTGTTCAATTCATGAATTGAAGAATCTAGAAAGAGTTATTTGTTTGTATATGGTGATGAGAAGCATGCTTTGTCTTACTTGAACACAGATTGATGGAGTCCGAATAACCGGCAACAGATGCTTCAGCCTTCACCCAATCCTAGAAGGACCCAATTTCTCACCGGATGATAACTCCATTAATTAATTCATCTTGTAAATAAATCAAACCAATAATATCTTTCATCAATCAAAAATTAAAACTGAATCAGATACATATTTTTCAGCCACTAATAACATAAACCCTTACCATCGTGTAAATTCACATCCGCGTTTGACAGAGAAATTTCAGCCTATGAACAATGTCTATTTTATTAGACATAAAATACTAATGTTTTATTAAAGCCACTCAACTTTAACTGTGTTGTCTAATACCATGTAATATTTTTATAAAATTTTAAATTTGTAAAGATTAAGTTACACAAATGAAGCATTAATAGAATTTGGTTACAAATAAGTGAATTTTTTTCCTAATATATTTGACATAGGAGGTAATAGTAAAGGAAAAGAAATCTATGGCTTAATAAAAAAATTCTAAAATTAGTAAGTTTGAAGTTGAAATAAACATTAATAGCCACTATAAAGTAACCAATTTTTATATATGTTTTATTTGTCTAACTAATTTTTATATATGTTTTATTTGTTTTGTTGAAGACACTTGAAAAAATTTAGTTCTTATTCTATGAAGTTACCTCAATTAATTATATGATTAGCATTTAATAGAGATATTTATATGAAAGGTTCATGTACTTAAGTTTGTATTCATTTTAAGTCTCTAAGTTTAAGGAATTACAAGGTTGTTTGAATAGTTTGTCCAAAACGTAACACAAAAAACCCCTACAATGGATGGAAATTTAACTATTCTGTTAACTTTTTTAAAATGATAAAAATATCTTAAATTAAATCTAAAACAAAATAAACAAATTATAATAAAAAAGAGTGAACTTACTATTCGACCATCACCGTCATTCAAACTACATAAGCACTACCTTTTCATCTCGGTGATAACTACTATCAAATACCATGACTTGAACTCGAGGACGAGTTTTTTCCAAAGACGGGGAGAATGATACGGATGGCAACTTATGACTTGAACTCGTTCTGGGATAAGATTCAATGAGATCCAGGTTGAATATTATTCAAAGATAAGAAAATATTTAAGCATTTTATTTATAGTTATCGTATCTTTTATTTATTTGGTTTATTCATGTTTATCGTTAAAGTTGTTAGGGACTAGTATAAATATTAGGGTTTGGTTTCGTCTATTA
>BJCM01000946.1:0-11242 GCA_018326385.1 Flaveria bidentis | reverse complement strand
ATATTGGTCTTGGCTTCGGAAGATTTCACACTTAGAGTATTTTCTGTTTCTTGTGTGAAACTTCCTAAGAATTCTTCTTCAATGTACTTGTGCAGCATGCAGGATAGACTTAAGATTTTTTGGTTGCATCAGCCTCTTCATTAATCTCTACAAAGATATATTAGAATTTCTTTAGAAGGTTAATTTATTATAAGTAGTTATTTGTTTTGATGACTCAATGTTCTTCCGAAGACAATATTAATGTGTTCCGAAAGAAAAGATGTCTAAAATTTTCTTAATTCTAAGGAATATCATTTGAGAAAGGTTTCGTTCAAAGTAAACTAGGCTTATATAGGTGAATTTAGACAACTTAGGACACACATGTTTTAGAAATAGTATTCAATTAAGTATTTAAGAAAATCTACTCAAATTTAATCATCCCAATAGCTAATACAAGATATTGTAATCTCTGTTCATTAAAAGCCTTTACGAACATATCATAATAGTGTTCATTTTTGTTAACCTTAACTACTTTTATCAATCTTGTCTCGATATAATCTCTAATTAGATGATACCTGATGTTGATGTGCTTTGTCTTTGAGTACTACACAATATTATTTGTAATAAGATTATATGTAATAGAGATTGCACTTTAGTTGTCTATGTGGATTAGAGTCTCCTTGAAGTTGAATCCATAGTCTAACATCTAATTTGTATCCAAAACACTTGAGCATAATAGCTAGCAACAACAATGCATTCTACTTCAGTAGTTGTTGCAGACACACATGATTGTTTCTTACATTGCCATGAGACTATCCTTCCACCAATGATTTGACATCCCCTACATGTTGAATTTACAGTCATGTTGCAACCACCATAGTCACTATCTGTATAGGCATACAAATTTAAGTCAAAATTCTTTGTATACCAAAGGCCTAGTTTAGGATCACCTTTGAGATATCGAAGAATCCTTTTGATAGCAACCAGGTGTGACATCATGGGCTTGGCTTGATATATTGCATAAATGCATGTAGCAAACATGATTTCAGACCTGCTGGCTAAAAGGTACATAAGAGACCCAATAATAGCCTTGTAAAGGTGTTCATCTACACACTCCCCCTTAAGATCACGTGCAATGGAGTGGTTTCCGGCTATGGGTGTCTTTGCGACCTTACACTCTATCATGGTGAATCTTGTAAGTATGTCTTGTACATATGTTAACTAACTTATAAAGATGCCATTATCAACTTGCTTCATTTGAATTCCTAGAAGTAAATTAAGTTCCCCCGTGGCACTCGTTTCAAATCTATTCTTTATCAGCCTCTCACAGGTTTTGTAGATCTTTGGATTAGTTGACCCAAAGATAATGTCATCTATATACACTTAAACTAGCAGTAAGTCATTCCTTGTTCCTTTGATAAAATGAGTTCCATCAATAGTACACCTCTTGTATCCATGCTGATAGAGATACTTAGATAATGTCTCATACCACTTCCTTGGATGCAGCCAATAGAGAGCTTTGTCAAGCTTGCAGACATAATCAGGATGATTTGGGCCTGCAAAGCCTGTTTGTTGTTTGACATACGCCTCTTCATGAATCACCCTATATAAGAAAGCACACTTGATATCAAGTTGGTAGACCTTGAAATCCTTAGATGTAGCAAAAGCAAGTAATATCCTAACAACTTCAAGTCTTGCCATAAAAGCAAAGAGATGAGTGTAATCAATTTTGAACAACTATTCTTGCATTTTTCTTTATGACAAGTACTCTATCATCCTTCTAATTCCGAAAAACCCACTTGGTTCCTATGGTAGTCTTCCCTTGAGGAAGAGTGCATAAGTTCGGAACCTTTTGCCTTTTTAAATTAAAGCAACTCTTCTTGCATTGCTTCAACCCAAATTCCATCCTTCAAAGACTCATTAGCTTTCTTTGGCTCTATCTGAAATAAGAAACAAGAGTATAAACACATATTTTTGTTATGAGTCTTTCCTCTTGATCTCACCCCTGTCAACATCTCTAATGATGTTTGTAGTGGGGTGTGACTTGTGGATCCTAAGTTGAGGGATCATAGGAAGTTGATTTGACATATCTAAATTTATGAAATTATGTCTAGCAAGGAAGTGTCTCCCACCACATCAGCACACTTATCAAGAAAAGCTTGATCTAATGAGTGTGTTACATTGATGTTGTCTTCTATCGAGTGGTTATTAGCATCAAGAAATTTTTTATCACTATCACCACTATCGCTTTCTCCAACATTTGAAGCTTCTTCATTTGAGTTTTGTAAAACTGAACTAGAATTTGTAGGCACCTTAGATGTTTCAACTAGATTTGTCATAGTTGTGCTGATGGGAACTCCTTCTACAGGGTTAGTTACCCCCTGAAGCTGAAGTAGTATGATTGTTTGGTCTTCTTGGCTCTAATATTAGGGTCAAGATATCTTGTTGATAAGATATTTGTGGATCTTGAAACATTTTGACAAGATTTGTTAAAACATTTGGTAACTAAATCACGTTCTAATAACCAATTAGGACCAGAACCTTTCACACCGGAAATATGCTCATTGAAGGTCATATTGGCTGACTCTTTAACTGCTCTAGTTCTGAGATTGTATACTCTATAAGTCTTAGCTTGGAAAGAGTATCCAATAAATTGTCTATCATCTGATTTCTCATCAAATTTGGTTATTTGATCTTTGGTATTCAAGATAGTGCAAGGATGGTTCATGATGTTTAGCTTCCTCTTATAGTTGGATAATTCACGATATGTAGCAATAGTGCACAACTAATTAGTGTTCCTTCCTTCACAGGGATGAATTGGACATGAAATAGAACTCCTGGTACTAGAGTTTAGAGTTGTCTTCAGCTTTCACCACTTCTAAACCTGCAAAATTGAATATTTGTTTTTGCTTGGAGTTAAAGGTGGCCTTGAACTCTTGAGCCTTCTTTCATATTCTTATGACTTCTCTGATCTAGATCTTCCTTTTGGTCTTTGTCATCCCTTGTTTCTTCCTCTTATCAGAAGAATAGTGACCCTTGTTAGGATGATCTTCTTAACTTTTCTATGATCTATCCTTCACTATTTCCACATCATCCTCTTCTTCAATTGGGTCTATAATTCGAAGCTCATCTTGATAAGTTACACACCTAGAAGATCTTATAGAAAGTAGAGTGTGTGGAGGAACTATCTCATTAGATCACAGTCCTTATTTATTATGATAACACACTTTTGCATGCAATGAAGAGGATATCATGTTCTTGAAGGTCTCTTCTAGAAGAACACATTTCTCTTCTCTAAATTTGTTGATCACAAGCTCAGTCTGGCATTCAGTTAACTTAGTGATAAGGTCTTTGATCTGCGTCCTATAGTTGGTATGTTCATGCTTAAGAGTGGAAATGGTTTTCTCTAAATCTTCTATTCTAAGTTTGTAATCGTTTTAAGCACTTTTGAAATTAGCTTTTTAGATGTTTAAGGACTCAAGATCAGATCTCATCTCTAAGTTATAGGACCTATATTTCTTAACTTTATCAATGCATTCTAGGGTATTAAGATGTTCCAATACCTTGGCTTCTTCATGATCTGCCATTAGTGTTTGGTTTTATCAATGCATTTTGGGGTATAAAGATATTCCAATACATTGGATTCTTCATGATCTACCATTAGTGCTTGATTTGGAGATGCATCTTCAACCTGGATGCTCTAATCAAAGCCTCATTGTTCAACAACAACTTCAGTTTGCTGCTTGGGCTTCTTAGTGTGTGGAGCTCCCTTAGTGTAGTTGCCCTAAGACGTGCTTGGCCACCATTTGTCCTTGGTTCCTTGCACTCCCTAGGAAACTATCCCATCTGCTTTTGTCTAGTCCAAACTTTCCACTGGATACATTACTAGGAAACTTCCTCCCTCTCATCTTGTAGAATATGTTGGCTCTAGAAGTGAGAAGAGCCATCTGTTGGACTATCTCCATGGATTCCAGGTCATCTTGATGGATGCAGTCCAGATCTTTAAAGGTGAAGATAAAGTTTCATGTGCTTTCACCAGTAGATGCAAAGGCTTGTGATGAGTTTGTCTCTTGGATTGGGCTTGCTTAGATATAGCTATCCCTTTATGTCTCTGGGAAGGTGATGAAAGGGCCCTTTTGTGAATTGCTAGAGTAGCATATAAGAGGATGCTATGGTTCTTTCAAATCCCTTTTAACCACATGAAAGGATGAACTCTGCTGATTGTTGGAGTTACTAGATGAATTTTGCATGTTCATCTCCATCTGGTAGCCACTGATAATACCATACAACTCAGTAAGAGTAAGAGACTTAAAACTCTTAGTTCTCTTGATAACAACACAATAGTGTGTCCATTCTCTAGGAAGAGAGGACATGAACTTCCTCACAATATCCCAGTTCTCAAGAGTTTCTCAAACATCCATTATAGTATCCACATAGGCATACAAACTTGCTAACCAGCAAAACCCCCTTCTTCTCAACATACCTGAAGTATTGCTAAGTCATGGTTTCACCTATTTTATAGGTGAAGTTCTCAAAGTTTTGCTTCAATATCTCCTTCTTGTTCTCTTTTGCCTAAGTGGACCCCTCATATATGAGCTTTAGTGCATCCTATAGTTTCTTATTCCACTTATTGAAACTTTTGTATGTGGAGTTTGAAGAGCAGTTTGAAGGTTGGTTATGGCTTTCTGATCTATATCTATATTCTTACTCTCTTCTTCGGAGTAGTTAGCCACTTCCTTTGGTATCATACCACCTCCAACAGCGGTTGAAGATGTGCTTGGTATTTGAGGTCTAGAGACAACATATTCCCACATCATGGAGTCTTAAGACTCGATGAAGCATTCCATTATTTGGCACCAAGTATCCATATCCTCAGAAGTGATCAATGGTGACTTTGTCATGGTACCAGTTTCCATATCTGCCTTTGTGATAGCTTCCATTTGAGATGTAAAGTGATTTGTGAAACTGTGGGATCTAAGATGGTTAGATCTTACAATCAAGAGTCTGGAATGCTCTGATACCAATTGTAGGACTGTTAAGGGTGGTCAATATAATCTGTTTCATAATAAGGAGAGTGTTTAGAACACTTAACAGATCAAATAAAGAATTGGGTTTATGTATAGGATACTAAGAATACAAGCAAGTAATGAGAAAGAGCAAAAGAATAAGAACATATAAATATAGTTTCATGAATAATGTATATTGCTCTTAAGTTCTTTTACAAATGTTATAAAGCATCAAAAGAAATATAAGAACATGAGATACTTTATACTACATCCTACAACTGACTATACTTTGAAAGCCAGCTGAAAACACTAATCTATACAACAAGATCAATGTTAAATCAAAAGGCTGATTGTGTTTTGACTTGTGACTATGACATGTCATAACTCATAATCTATTATATTACAAAAAAGATAAAAAATACAAGTCATATAGTTATAGACTCTCAACCTTAATCTATAGTTACAAAAGCATGGACCTTTTCACTAACTTTTACAAGTTGGCGAGTCTTTAGAGTTGTATCGAAAAGTGGGTCAGATTTATACAAAAGTTGATCAGAGAAAGCATGTCTTCTCTGTTTTCGGAAGAAATCAGTCTTCACTTCATTCGCTTCGGAAGACTATGTCTTTGATGATTTAGAAGACTATGTCTTCGATGCTTCGAAAGACTTTATCTTTGACTTTAGAAGACTTGCTCTTTGGCTTCAGAGGATTTTAAATTTAGAATATTTTTTTATAAATAGTGTAAAACTTTCTAAGTAACTTCTATCTTATACATAAGTGAATGCATGTTGGAAGCTCTTTGGTTGTTTTAACTGCATAAGCTTTTCTAAAATAACTTTACACTCAGAAATAAGTACTGCATTAGAGTTGTTGAGATTCTAATTAAAGGATAATACACCTGGTGGGTTTTGTTAACGCATTAAAGGCACCAAGAAGAATATGGTTACTAGTGTAGCTTTACACATCTACCTACCTAGAAAAAAACTCTAGTTAGACTGCTAATAAAATTGATGATCTATTAGTCCTAGGCCCAAGCCTGACAGAAATCAAAGGTAAGTTACTGTATCATAACATCATTGATCATTATTGATGAATATTAACCTTAATTGATCATCATTTATCATTATTTATCCTAATTGATTATCAATACATTATTCACCTTGGTTTGCTATATAATACTTGCACTATCTAATCTTAATTCATCGTAATTGATCCTAAATGATTTAGTATTAATTATTCATAAGTACATTTACATTTATACATGACTAACTATGAGTATTAAATTTTTTTTAATATTTATAACGTGCCTTGCATCTTAATAAGGTATTATTTACTTTTCAAAGACTTAATTTTTTGATTTTAGTATGGCTTTCTCTTAAATTTAAAAAAAAAATCAACTATCTTAAATATCTATTTTCTTGATTTTTCTATGGATTTTTCTATGGATTTTGCTATCGATATTAATATTTATTATAAGTTATATTTTCTTGATTTAGGCTTTGCAATGAATTTTACTATGGATATTTAATGACATTTTTTATCAGTATTTAAATATTTATATTTTCACTTTTACTATGAAATTTACTATCAATTTTATTAAATATTTTTTTTTAGTATTTCTTCTTTAGTTTTGCTATGAATTTTGCTACGGGTGTTGCTAAGAAACTTTTAATTTTGCTATGGATTTGCTGTGAAATTAATTATATCCTTTTGATATATTTATTCCAAAACTATTGCTATGAAGTTTCTTACAGATTTGGTATAAACACATTTGCTATGGTTTATCTGAAGACAATCTGTTAAATAATGTATTCGTAGTAAACCCGTAGCTAATTCGTAACAAATTTGCTTTGGAATTTTTCCTTAGCAAAAATCTGTAGGAGATACTTGTTTGTGTAGTAATGACCAAAATTAACAATATTTGTCTCATACCCATCCAATTGTCATCCTTTATATACATAGGTTTTTGACCGGAAAACACACAACTCTGTACACTACACCTATGTTGCTTTTAAATTGGCACACCTGTATTATGCAAAGTTACAACTATTTAATTGAGTTAATAAAATGCATTACTTTACCAACATGATGTCCTTTGACTACCACCTCAACACATATACAAGTATATAGCTTTTTGCAATCCAAAGATAATTTAATTCTTAGACGTGTATTCTTGAGACCCAATTTAAGGCACTAGTTATTAAAAAGTAAAAACCCAAATCCTACAAAGACTTTAAGATAGAATGTACAGGATTAGATGGCGTTTTAAATAAGCATGTATATATTCGAGGTTAAACAGACAATATAATTAAACAAGTCATCTATAAAATAGAATATACGGAATTAAAAGGTGTTTTATGTAAACATGTATAAATCCGACAAACACATCTAATTAAACAAGTCATGTATGAGCCATGTTTTAGTTTCTTAGGTAAAAGCATACATGTACCTATACACTATAATATAATAAGTTGCATGTTATAAATTAAATCTAGTTGAGTATTTAATTATGAAAAAAATTTAATATATATGAAAAAACAAATTAAACAATTTTTTTATGTTAAGCATGGCCGGTCTTGAGAGGGGGCAGGGTGAGCAACCGCCTAGAGCCTGGTCTCCTCAGGGGCACAAAAGCTTTTAAAAACGTTTAAATTATATATATACGATATATATTTTTAGAAGCAACTATATGTTATTAACAAACTAATTAACAAAACTTTACCGTGATGTCCTTTTATTACCACCTCAACATAAATGCAAATATATAGCTTTTTGCAATCCAAAGATAATTTAATTCTTAGAGGTGTATTCTTAAGACCCAATTTAAAGCACTAGTTATTAAAAAGTAAAAACCAAAAATCTGATAAAAACTTTAAAATAGAATATACGGGATTAGATGGTGTTTTAAATAAGCATGTATAAATTTGAGGTTGAACAGACAATATAATTAAACAACTCATGTATAAAATAGAATATACAGGATTAGAAGGTGTTTTATGTAAGAATTTATAAATCCGACAAACACATCTAATTAAACAAAGTCGTGTATGAGCCATGTTTTAATTTCTTAGGTAAAAACACGCATGTACCTATACACTATAATATAATATGTTGTATGTTATAAATTAAATCTGGTTGAGTATTAAATTATGTAAAAATTTAAAATATATAAAAAACAAATTAAACAAATATTTTTTATGTTAAGCATGGCCGGTCTTGAGAGGTGGCTGGGTGGGCAACCGCCCAGAGCCCGATCTCCTCAGGGGCACACAATTTTTCAAAAAGGTTTAAATTATATATGTACGATATATATTTTAGAAACAACTATATGCTATTAACAAACTAATTAACAAAACTAATAGCAATTTAATTATTTTGATCAGTTAATACTTAAGATCTATTAATATTTTAATTAGTTTAGTCCACTAACATTTATCAAATCTAAACTCATTTAAAAAAATCCAGAAGAGTCTCTCAATTCGTTTAAGTAGGTAAATAAATTTATTTTGCTATAATAATTTTGTTTATTACTATGACAATTATTGTCTTATTACATATTTTTACATACGTATTATTAAGCCATTTTTTCTACTCACTCAAGTCCCAAAAATTTTTGAGAACTACCGGGACCGACCCTGATTTTAATGGATTGTTTGTTTTAGAGATGATATTTGGGTTTATGTAAATATTTCATGTGAGTGATGGGTTCAACCCTCATATCCAAGCGACTAGTCTGTTTATCACCGTATAATTTCCATACTAGTTACTAAGTATAGAGGACATATGTCGCAATCCGATAGCTATTTTTTGTGAGTCTCACCTTAATGTTCATGGATCAATACATGACATTTTGTAGCTAAGATTCTGTTATGTATTGATCTTTGATTTGGAATAAAACAAATACATTTAAATCTTATATTTTAAAATAAAAGAATGATAAAGTTATATGGTGGTTACAGAATATAATTATTCAGTCGAGAAACAAAGATGAAACATAAAGAACACTTATGCTAATTTGTATGCGTTAAATTTGGAGTGTTCGTTTCTCAACCACGAAAGTAGCAAAAAGATGAAACTCACAAAGTGATAATGACATTTAAGTAACTTGCATTATTCTACAAGCACACATCAATTATCACGATCATGATGGGTATGCAACATATGCCCAAAGTTTTTCTATAAAGAATTATTCCTTGTTATTATCAGACTTTGTTTTTTAGTTTTAGTTTCTAAAGGTGATTATTAGAAAAAATTCAAGGAATAGTACATGTGGGTTTCCCGACCTAAATATAAGAAATTACACACCTGGTTCCATTGTACTAGAGGGAAACAAAATTGCTCCATTACGCTCTTAGGGTGGAGGGGGTGCCCATACTGAACACCCGCAGTGGGATGGGCGTTGCATGACAATATGCCCCTGGTCCCCCGCACCGCAAAAGTTGCATGCCACACGATGAGTGGACACCATTCCTCGACCGCAATTTTTTGACCGTTGGAGCCGACAGTTACCCCCACCCCACTCCTCAACGGCAATATGCCTAAAAATTTTAAAAATAATTAAATTTTACACTATAAATACTAACCTAAAACTCATAATTTTTACATCATTCTTATAATTTATCATCTACTCTTACACACATATACATTATTTTTTTCTAAAAATATGGATTCCTTGCACAAACAAAACCTTACCGGAGCTCAAACATCCAAAAAACATATACCAATGGGCGTTCGGGTCAAAGTGAACCGACAACATCTACCCAACCGTTCAATCTATCACCATCGCACACAACCTACTGGTTTCAAAATACTTACGAATCTGCCCAACCATTGGTCTACTTCCCAACTATTCTCGCGTATCAAAACCGATCACAATTTTCTTACTATAATAACATCCCAAACCCTTTTAAAACCCACTTCAATATTTAGAAGAAAAACAAGATGAAGACAGTGAACAAGAAGAAAATATCTCCTTTGATGATCATCAAGTTTATGAAAACGAAGAGGAAAGACATTCGTGTTGATTAAACACACTCACCAAAATCTATGTCGAAAGGAAAATCAACAATCCGGGCCACTAAGAAGGCTTGGGATTGAAGAGTATATTGGCAAAGGGTTGGACAATGTATCTGAAGACCGTACACTAATTGTCGATCACCATGAAGTGACTAATTTTGAAAGAAAGTGTTTTGACACTTCACCGTCACCGTTGGTTCGACCAAGCAAACCGTTGATCAACATAACTCAAAGTGGTGGATAATAACCACATGAGAGTCGATATAATGGAATATATATCCGAATGGTAATATTATTACTTTTATAATTATATATTTATATTTTATTTTTATAGTTTTATTTTTTGTTTAATTTATTTTTTTGTTTTAAAAAATTGTTGAGATATTGTTCGATGAGTGGAAGCAAAAATAAGAGTATTGTTCAAAAAGGCTTAAGCTAATATAAGAAAGTTTACGAGAAATAATGTTTTCCGAGCATCAAGGCATGGAGGGTGGTAAGAAACCACGCTAAATAGGAGGCAGTGGATGTTATGACTTTGGAGTTAGCGCTCAAAAAGACAAAGAGGACTAATATTTCTAAATTCGACAAATACGTAAGTTCTAATAAGCTAGTTTCAAGCCCCCTCCCTGACTTCAATGAGAACGCACAATGACTGTATCACATCCTGGCGGAAGCGTGAGATGATTATTTGGGTGTGACTTGTTTGTACAGAACTCATTAATTAACAGAGTTTATCAGATAGCACAACAACATATAACAAACATAACATAATTCATAGATAATAATAAGGTTAGGATTACATTAAATCATGATAGTCAAAATTTGATCTAATTATAATCCTATTACAACATATTATCTAACTGCTACATCTTCAGTAACGGTGAAAATACGCGTCCACCGATAGGCTGAGATCATACATATTCACAGTTACATTCACACAGACTTTCCTTATTACTTCTCCCCAGCCATTATACACATCAAAAGAGAACATTAAGCTGTTAGACATGATGAATTCCTGAAAAAACATACTCAAAATAGTCAACATAATGTTGGTGAGTTCACAGGTTTATCTTACACAAAATGTTATTGATGCATCATATACAACCAAACCTTACTTAATAATCAGATCATCCATACAGTCATAACATAATTCATAAATCAGATAATATAGCATCACAACACTCATCCTGTTGGTGCAGGAAATTATTTCCTAAGTAGCGCTACCTATATTATCCAACGGT